>JNHV02000485.1:0-15629 GCA_001691785.3 Amanita brunnescens Koide BX004
GTATCTGACACGTCAGCGTCACAGCAGACGAAGGGCATTGCTGAAAAACTGTCGGCCAACAAGTTTATACATGTGTCACCTCGATCAGAGAGTGTCTGCTCATATCCTAATTAATTTCCGTATAGAAAAACCTGTGGAGTAAAGGTCAGATGAAAAGAAAGAAAATATAATATTAATAAGAGTAGAAAACGAGGAATAGTCAGAAAGTCATTCATGTCAGTGACCCCGCGCGAGCAACGCTCAGGTGGGGACAAGTCGACTAAGAGGTGCCAATGGGTTGGAAACAACGCTCATCYTGTAATTCGAACAATGTTCTTCAGTACTCACCTCGTGAAAAATTCTGGGCGAACCGTGGCACCGAGCYGTCAGACGACTGAGTCGGCATTCTCCGTTGGTACTGTCTATACGCTTCCCACGAGGTTTCGCTCTCACTCTCACTCGCTCATGATTCCAAGCCAGTTATTTTTAAAGGCTACGCTAAAAACAGATTCCCAATCAACCACCGTAGCAGGAAACAGCTTCCCGGAATGCTACATCGAGGAAGCTYCGGACACTACCAATCGTTTCCGCTCCACTAGTCCCCTACGACAAGGATCAGATGCTGCACGGGAACGAAAAAGGAAAGGGACGGACAACTATGACCGAAATCGATACGAGGAAGGTGTCTGTGCTAACGGACAGTTGCGTGAGGCGGCGCTGCGCAAGGCTGTCGATATCGACGGGCAATCTCTTCAGAAACGGCCTCTTTGCGCAGATGGTGTCCAAAATGTTCCTCACGGCCGGCGTCATGCCGTAGATCTGGCCAACGATGTTGTTTGCCTCGTCCGCCGGGAGGGCGCTGATGCCCTGCCAGTTTATATGCTCAGTGCGATGGCTCTAAAGAATGACGCTGCGGGCAGTGCTCACGGTTATTTTGGCGGTCCCGTTGTCCAGGTCGCGTTGAACCGCCTGGATGGCGCTGTTAAGACTCTGTGAAGCAAGATGGCGTCAATGTTCGTCGTGTGGATAAATTCAAGCTTACCAGAGCTTTCTTGAAAGTAAGGCCTTTGCCGATTGACGACGCGTCGTGTTTGAGAACGTCCGTATCATGGGATATCTGCGCCACCACTGCTGTGACCACGTCTTTCTTGGCGGGGGTGGCAGAGACGAGAGCGAATAGAGCGGTGAGGATCAACGATGCGAGTTTGACCATGGTAACGGAGGCGCTGGGTGTCGAGAAGCGGTTGGGCTTGCTTTTTATGGGCAAGGCGGGACTCCTTTACAAGAACTCCTCGCAACCCCTCATTAACCGTTTCACATAGCTCAAACACCCATAGCCCATACCCCTCTGTAAGAAAGTGGTATGTTATGAAGAGCGGTCCTATAGCATGACTAAATTGGGACGTCTCACGGTTGACTCAGACCATACACCTGAAGGAGTACCCCATTTTGTACAARGTCTAACTGAAGGGTGCGCGATTTTACCTGAACCCGAATAAGTGTGATACAGTACGTCTAGCGCTTTCTGAGCACTTGAATGAATCATTCGGTAGCTAGTAGTGAGGAAGCACACGAGACACTTTCATAGCGGGACGCGGGAATAGGTTCTTGCTCAGGTGTGGGGACCGATCGGTGTCGGACACAATAGTCGACGAACTTCGAGCCAGGCTGAGAGACCTGAGAAGATTGTCCGCCAACTTGGGACGCGAAGAACGAAACTTTCTATGGGTTCAGTGAACAGTGCTCGGGGTCATGATCAAATAATGATCGGATTCGAGAATTTTTCATTTGGGCCACTCTTCCGTCGCGACTCTAGCCCTTCTAGCCTTTCGCAGCTAATCGACTCATGCGAACTCAGTAACGACCGCGGCCAAAATTCTCACAGCTCTACAACCCCGCACAGAGATGCCCCATCCCAATCGGAGCGCTGACTCGAGCTGAGAAATCAATGTCATCCTGTTCTCCAAAGAAATATACTACTTGCTTTACTATAGAGAGACAAGGTTCGAATCTCTCTTACTCACCAGGGACGTCCCACCGGCCCAGGTTGCCGAAGCTATAGTAATGGTTATCGAGTACTGAAGAACGTGCCCGACCACTTTGCTTAGTCGACTTGTCCCTGGGAGCTTTGCTCGTGGAGGTCACTGACATGAACGACTTTCTGGCTAAAATTCTTCCTTTCCTAGTGCTTTTATTATATCTTCCTTTTTTGCTAATCGTTAATCCGCAGATTTTTTATGCGTCGCATTTAGAGATGACAGAAATTCTCCAGTAGACTCCAGAGTCATATCGCACGCTCGCTGACGGGCAACACTCCTCATTAATCATGCATTCGTAACGACTGTTATATATCTCTAAGGACAGAACCACCAATAGCCCGCTGATTAGTCCGCAAGTGTAGACAGTGTACGGTTCGCGTTCGTGCACCAAGTTATTTCGGGATCGGAGATAGGACGGGAAAAGTGTGAGACCCCGGGAGTCGCAAGTTTATTGTGTTTTGACGGAACTGTCAGACTCGGCGAACCGAAATCCAGATATAGTTTTCAATCATTGATCATCAGTTGCATCAATCATTGTCACCATTCCTGCTGTCTACTTATTCTTGAACTCACTAATGGACGACCCTTTCTCAGGTAGAAATATAGCATAGCAAGATGCATCTCACAACTGTTTCCGAAAGAAATGAGACTGGTGGTAGATCGATAATGTCCCGAGTCTTATGGGCTATTCTCATACTCTGGAAAAGGTAGAGTTAGTTGCCGATGGCCACGTCTAACCTAACTAAGTTAGCTTCAGAGAAATCAAGGTTYCCCACGTTTACCTTTCCTGCAGGGTTCATCTGATAGGTTTGTGGATCCGAGATAAATCCCTGCCGTCGGGATGCATGCCACTCGTAAGTAATGTGCCCGCTTGAACCTTTAGCGCTGCTTGTCCAATAGTTTGTCATAGGAGTTGGCGCTTCTTCTGGCGGTAGGTCAAACAGACCGTTCACCTAACCGTAACGCTTCCAAAATCTAGGATCTTGAGCCATGGGAAAATTGCCAATTAATTTGTAGTCCCCGTGGAACTAAGCGGCAAAGGGCGGGGTCGAAGATAGTAGAATCAAGGGCATAATACATATCAATTATCATAAGTAAAGTACTACGACCTGAAATGTTCAAGGGCACTATTGAAATTCTCAAGAGTTCGTCCCGCCAGCATAGGTTCTTCACTTTCTGTAAGTCACCATTTACTATAATGGCGATAATCTCTTACCATGAATGGCAGCGGCAGGCCAAAAATGGGATGTCTCCCTCCGTTCCGAGGTTTCGCGAAAAAGAAATCAGGGGTGCTTCCATCTGCCCTCAGACCTTCATTCGTTGCTTCGTCGGAGCGAGCCATACCATATCGAACCTCGCACTTATCTGCATCATCTTCTCGAGCCACAGCTCCTGTTCTGATAACTTTTGATGACTGGGATAGGGGTGGTATATTCGACTGGTACAGAAGCCACCATCGCACCTCTATTCACAGACTCGAACTCTGGAAGGAAAGGGACGACTTCAAGCACGAGTTTACCGTAATCTATTTGGAGAGCGGAACGGTCTACCGCATTGACAGGAGGCCATTTGGAGGAGCGAAYCCCGATGTAGTTATGGTGAAAGGGTGCAAAGCTGAAGACAGCGTAGCCTTCGTCGACAAGGAACAACTAGAAACTATTTCTTTAAAAGCAGACTTRCAGATTTCGGTGGACTTCAATGCACACAAAAAGCCAGATCTTTACACTGTTGTCGCTATCTGCGTCAGCGTTCAGATGGACGAGCAATCTAAAAACTACACGTTGCAGCAGTACAACTGCTACTTTCTCGCGCGCACTATCGTCGCTCTTCTGATCCGACACCATCTGCTCCATCATTTCGCGTCCCTAGGAAACCTCAGGTGGGACACTGTCGCTGCGTCGACCATCCCGAAGCACATTTTCGGGAATAACTGGACTGCTTTGGATTCAGCGCTGAGATCCGCGGTGATTTCGGCCCTTGAAAACATGCTTTGGCCGATTGTCAAAGCTGACGCGGAGCTGCTCGTCAAGAAGCAAAAACATTGGAATAAACTTGAGCGGATCATGAAGGATGTCATTCGTACTACAATTTCGAGAATGGAGAGTTTGGCGGTAGACTCGGTGAAAACTGGTGCGAGCGAATGGACTATGGCCGCAACGCAGGCGACTCTATGGCATGGTAGTCTTGAACGAAACTTGTCGGATCCCAGTTATAGACGCAGCTATGAGGAATCAGTAGCGGCTGTCCTGAAGAAAGCCGTGAGCCAAGAACTCCAAAAAGAACTGCCACAGACGTTGACTTCCCGACTTGGGGAAATACTTCCACAGCGTTTGTTTTCTAGACTTCCACCATCGCTTCTCGCAAATTTGCCTGGAGAGCTTCTAGCTCGACTCCCCGCTACTGTCCTTGAAAGGATTCCAGAGGATATTATTATCAGTTTGCCCCCGTCTCTCCTGTCAAATCTTCCCCCGTCTCTCCTGGCGCGACTCCCAAAGAATGTCTTCGAGAAACTCCCGGACGAACTTCTTGTCAATCTCCCACCAACGCTACTTGAAAGTATCCCTCCTGAACTCCTCTCACGCATCCCGGCCAGCGTCCTGGAAAGGTTGCCGGATGATCTCCTCGTCMGATTACCACAATGTCTACTCGAACGGATGCCTCCAGAATTCATAACACGTATTCCCGTTAGCGTGCTGGAGAGGATGCCTGACGATCTTCTTGTTCGGCTGCCAGGTTCTCTACTTGAGGCTATCCCTACAGAAGTCCTGGCTCGTATCCCGATCAGCATCATTGAGAGGTTACCAGACGACCTTCTCATCAGATTACCGTATTCTCTACTTGAAAGAATGCCTCCAGAATTAATTGCACGTGTTCCGGTCAGCATCCTAGAGAAGTTGCCCGACGATCTGCTTGTTCGAYTGCCACTCTCCCTACTTGAAAGAATACCTACGGATCTCTTGGCTCGCATTCCCGCAAGCGTCATTGAAAGGCTGCCAGACGATCTTCTCATCCGATTACCACACTCTCTACTGGAAAWGTTGCCACCGGAATGCTTGTCACGCATTCCAACCACTCTGCTGGAAAGGTTACCCGACGACCTCCTTGTCCGACTGCCACATTCTTTACTCGAGGCTATGCCTACGGAACTCCTGGCTCGTATACCAATCAGCGTCATGGAGAGGTTACCTGACGAGCTTCTGGCCCGGTTGCCGAACTCGTTATTTGAAGCCATACCTACCGAGCTCTTAGCACGCATCCCGGTCAGCGTTATAGAGCGCTTACCTGATGACCTTTTGGCCCGGCTACCGCAGTCTTTGCTTGAAACCATGCCTACTGAACTTCTAGCCCGTATACCATCCAGCGTCATTGAGAAACTACCGAGCAATCTTCTGGGACGACTACCTGACTCCCTCCTGGAAAGTCTACCACCTGAACTCTTGGCTAATATTCCAGCCGGGGTCATTGAAGGTTTACCGGATGACCTCCTTGCGCGGCTTCCGCGTTCTCTCCTGGAAAATCTGCCTCAAGAGCTCTTGGCTCATATTCCAGTCAACGTCCTGGAGAAATTGCCCGACGACCTTTTGGTCAGGTTGCCCCACGATCTCCTCGCGAAATTGCCCACGGAGCTCCTGGCACGCATCCCTGTCACTGTCCTTGAGAGACTACCCGANGACCTTCTTGCTCAGTTACCCCTCTCATTACTCGTAACCTTACCGTCAGAGCTCTTATTACGGCTTCCATCCAGTGTTATCGAGAAGGTTCCGGATGAGCTGCTCGTCCGCTTGCCACCTTCTCTACTGGAAAGATTACCACCAGAAATACTAGCACGCATTTCAACAGCCTTGCTCGAGAGATTGCCGGACGATCTTCTTGTTAGATTATCACCTTCATTCCTCGAACGTCTTCCTTCTGRATTATTGGCACGTGTCCCTCTCAGCGTGCTCAAGAGGTTACCCCCAGAACTCCTCACTAGCCTTTCGCCCGCTTTTCTTGCCAACCTGCCGGTCGGCCTCTTGGCACGCGCACAGCTTACCGTTCTCGAAAACCTTCAAGATGATCCACTGGTCGAAGTACCCGCTGATGTAGTTCTGAAACCAYCGAAGGAGTTGTTGCAGATAGCCCCAAAAACTTTGACTGCGCGGCTTCCTAATAGCATTGCTTCTGCGGACTGGGRGGATCTAGAGCAGGCCTCACACGAAGAGCTTACAAACATATCGCAAGGGATGCAGGTGGTGCTGAAGGAAGCACCGGATCATTGCGAAAAGGCAATCGCCAACGAACATGTGAATCTCGCTCTACATCAATCGATAGAGCAGTGCAGTCGACAGGAGCAAAGTCGCTCGCTCGGCTCTGAGGCACCGAGTTCTCCGGTGTCTCCCGTGATCTCCACAAGCTCAACGTTTTCCGGTTCTACTGTTTGTGGAGCAGAGGCTGAGAAATTTCCTGCTGAAAGGATATGTACAAACGCATCGACAACGTCCACTTCAAAGGCTCGATCCAGTATTCTTGGCCTGGCTTTGATCATCGTACCTTCCTGTATCATTGAACAGATGCCATGCATAATTTCTCTGACCCCAATATCGTGGCTAAAAACGATTCCGCCGAAAGCACTTGAAAAGCTGCCGCCGAAATATATGGCTAAGATTCCGGCACCATGTCTCGATCGACTTCCCCAAGAGCTCCTCGTCAATCTGCCTCCCACGCTTCTGCAAAATTTGCCACGCGCCACACTCGAGAGTCTCCCGACGACGCTTTTGGCAAGATTGCCGATCGAGGTTCTTAAGAATCTTCCTAACGAGCTACTGGAGAATCTATCAGAAGATCTCTCAGATATGATACGCAAAGCATTAGCGTCAGAAAAGGTTACGGGTCAAGAAATGATGAACGGAATCGTGAAGAATGTCGCGGAGGTCATCAAGGAGTCATTGTTGACATCGTCGGGCGATCTACCAGAATCAATTATCCGAGTTTCTGTCAGATCGCGATCAAAGACTAAGGCGTCAGACAACATGAAAACGTTTAAAAGGCATGAGGAGTTACAAAACTACATCCTTGACATGACCCGGAGACATAGCAAGACGGTTGCTCAAGTTTCTCGTTTTGGGCTTGGGGAAGACGTAGTCTTCAATGGATTGCGGGATAAAACAGAGGATATATGGAGGACAATGCGTTCTCACGGAAATCCTCCAAAACGCTTCGGCCGAATTCGGGGTGGAGGTTGATTCAAGCGCTCTGCCGTTTATTTTTATTATATATTTTTTGGGTATGTTTGAAACTGTCAACTGTTCTCAATACTCATCTACTTCTTGCAGGGAACAATATCCGATACTGTATAAAAGTCAGCTCAACGTTCCGTGGCGGGATTCGTTGCGCCCACGAGTGAGCTGAATGAATGGGGTTCTTCGGCGATAGATCAGGTGCCATCAACATTGGTAGTTTTTGTAATCGATAACATAATAATGAGATTGCGGTCCCAAATTCAACTGCTATCGTGTTTTACTACTACAGCACTAGTGAGCCGATGAACTAGTATTGAAGGGATATATCTATATCCACACATTATGAAGGCATTTCAAGGCTTGGCAAGTGGGGATAATGATAACCTAACTACTTCGAAAGATCGCGCATGAAATGGACAAAATCTACACTTGAAGCATCGACACCATATTTATAAACCTATTTTCAAGTTGTAAAAAGATCGGTATATGATAAAGCACAGAAACTCACAAACTGGGATGCTACCCAGCTCGAAAAAAGTGCCCGTTGATAAGTGATCGGCAACCGCTCCACAAGTGGTTCCATTCCGACTTTCTCCAACAGGATTGCAGGTACTGCGCAGCTTATGATTTTCTTTCTGCGAACTTCGTCGTCGAAAAGATCGGAGTTCTCCAATTCAATTTGGAGACTGCTAAGTTTCACCGATAATTCATCAGAAATAATTGCCCTCGACTTCACGCCTTGCAGACGAGCATATTCCTTCCAAATGCAGTGGAACTCTGCAGTTGCGTTATCAATGATTCTTGCTTGGATTTCCTTCACGTAGGTTTGGTAAAATTTCGATGGTTGGTCATTCTTGAAGACCATCAGATCCATGTATTCTTCCGTCGTGAGTACTAGACCAGCTAGAACTTCAAATGACGAGCTTGTTACGCCACCTATGTCACACATAACAATGCGTATCGAAGCAGAACTGGCGAACCATACCTTTGTTTGCGCTGGAGTCCTTGAATAGAATTACCTTGCGCTTTTCCAGATACAGACGAGCCTGTTGAGTGAAAAATAGGTTCGCTCCTTCGACGATGTATTTATAGTGAGGTTTGCCGTCAGCATCAATCATGCCAGCGACATTGGATATGTTTACTGCCTCAGGYCTTTCAACCGACATTGTCAGGGGGGAAATCTTCGTACTATTCCACGAGAGCATACCTTCCGCCGCAGGGTACAAAGATGTCAGCCTTAAACCGAAAATGTGCAGAGTTGCGAAAGTCGGTGCCATCGAGGATAATTTCGCCAGCTACAAGAATTTAGATCCAGATCTGGCCCGCCGGGGGAGAAAAATTACACACATGGCAACCTGATGTCTGTATCTTCGACGCGTACGAGATATCCATCTTTACTGAGTTTCGATGTGTCGAAGTGTGATACAGGGACTCGCAACTTCGCTAATCTCACGAGTTCGGCTCTGTCGATCCCATGGAGATCAGCGAGAACCCCACTGCGATCGATTACAGCAATTGTCTTGTCACTCGATAAAAGGATTTCGTCTGTTTCTGTAGCATCATCACAAATTAGGAAAGACGGATCATGTCACGTACTAGATCCCAAGTCACCATCTGAAATAAGTGTGATCATCAAGTTGTATGGAAGCGCAATGCCGACGCACCTGGGCCGCCTGTCTGCACTTTTGTAATATACTTCTCCCTGAGCCCAAGCTGTTTATAGATTCCTAGCACAAATTGGCGCATCGACAGGGATGTCATGCCGTATGTATCGTGCGGTATACCACCCAGTATCTGCGCACTTTTACCAGTAGTGAAAGATTTCCACCATTCTGCGCCGCGAGATCGGGCGTGGACTAGCGAAGTACGATCAATATCCGATGCTCGTAAATGACAGATAGCTCATACGTGCAGCCCAATCCATCATATCCGCTGTTCCCTCTACGAACGGAGAATCGAACCACAGTCAACGTCTYGGACAGTGGTTGCCACGTACCGTCTGGACCAAAGAAAAGAATTTCTGTTTTGCCATAGTGGTCTACCAAGCGTTCTCCTGAAGTTTGAGTGGGTATGAGCAGATCGATAATAGCCTGTCCACCGTGTTAAGAAAACAATGGGAAGACATCTCTGATACAGCGACGCACATCAATATATTTCTCGAAGCAACGTCTGGGGCTAGCACCGACTCTTTATAAGGAGTTTAAGTAAGCTGGAAATAGAGAATAATGAGTCATTCACGATGGAAGAATTGTACCCTTCGCTCCTCCCTCAGGTATGTCTTTATTCTTCAGAGATTGGGTAGCGGCCAATGCATAATTTTCATCAAAACTTAGCGTAGAATGTTAGCTCATGATAGATGGAATGGTTAAATCTACGCACAGCATGCGTTGATTGATGGAATAAATCCTATAACTGTTCAAACTGACAATAACAATGCGTCACGGGCTACTTACTCTTCATTCCTAGATGTAACGATTCGTATTCCACCACGAGCGACATCTCTGAAACGAACATGAAACCCCCTAAAGTCATTGCCTAAAAATACTCAGCATCTATCCAGAGGAATATATGCACAAACCGACCAATTACAATGAATATTCCAAATGGCCTTTTGGGGTATTCAACCTCAGATAAAAAGTCTGATGCTAGTCGAAAAGATATCGCAACTTTCGTCGGTCGGTACAAGTTAGTCGTCAGGACGTGCCTGTACGGCGGTTATGACNGTCCTGGTATATAACAATGGCACGTACTGATTAAAAACAAGGAAGCATTCAAGTACTTGAAAGTCGTGCTTGTTTGGTACTGCACGGAGCATCTTATTGTATAACTCCTCATCTGTAAGTTGCGGAATACTCTGCAACCGCTGACGGCTTAGCGTAGACCTTATAAATGAAAAGTGAACAAGAGCATCTGAAAAAAAGACCGAATACGTACACAAGCTGTGCGTGATCTGTCGTGGGATAATGCTTAGTGGCAAAATTAACATAGAGTAGATGGATCTATGGTTTAAGATAAGTAATGTGATGAACAAGTTTTCATCGTCTTTTCTTACTAATTCGGGATAGTTATGAATGATTTGCGCGATGCTCTCCCTCGTATACGTTTCATCGCGGAAGCGACGCTTGATGCCTCCGAGTATTTCTGCGTGCGCGGTGTTGTTCTCATCTAGGATATTCTTGAGTTGCAAATACGAAGGACCAAGACGATTGCAAAAGTGCTGTGCAAATATCCACAAACAGTCTAATTTTAAAACCACATCAGAATTTTTCTTGGAAAGGGAAAAGAAGCGACAAACAAGCATACGTAGCTTCTTGAACCGCGTGACTACTGGGCGATTTGCCTAAGAAAAACGGGTTGTTCGGCAGGCAGAAAAGGAGGGATGCCTCCTTCATCACTTGGACAATAGAATGCTCAATTGGTGGCGCATTTGGGTTACTAGAAAGCGGCGGTTTCAGGTACAGTGAAATGATGGTTATCCCGTTTGAAAACTGTTCTGTCTCAATGCCAGATATATCATAGATATTGTGCTGCTTGAATTCAACGTACCGACATATTTACGGACGGAGGATAGTGAGTAAAAATGATACAATCGGGACAGAGTGCTATTGTGAATAACTTGTCAGTGCTCCTGTAGATACAGACAATCCCGGAGCGTTGACCCACCTGAAGTATCCAGAGACACTTCCCATCTTAAATCCAATCACCAGTTTGCGCTCCCTTGTCCCTTCAACATCGAATACTTCAAGTACTGGTCCAAATCTTCTCTCGACGTTCCACATTATCTTAAATCAATGAGAATATATCATTTATGAAGAATACGGTATTACCTTTTCGTAAAGGTCTAAAGTATTCTGGGTTACTCTCTCCAGGAAGGCAGAATCAGAGACCGAACGAATATCGGTCTTCCCATCTAATACCRCAGGAGGGCTGGACGGAAAATTGCATCTCGTCACGAAATAGCATCGTAATTGCCTAGGAGCGTTGGCAGAAATATTGCCTGTTGACCTGAACGTCTCCAGACGGTACGCATTCCCGGGAGTCGATTTGTCCAGGAACAATTCGTCAATCCTAAGCAAAATGTATCAGTGACATGGGGCATCACAAAACTTAAGCCTGGATTGAGAACAGACGTACTTTTCTTCGTAGGATGCTCCAGAACTCTGGATGCCAGTGGTACTGGTATGGATAAAGGTCGCCCCACTTCCATCCTCACTGATCTTCTCTAGTTCAATAACGAGATTGTTGGGATCGCGTTTCGTATATGCTACGACTTTGGCGCCATACAGTGCTATAATGTGGTCCGAGATGACCTCCACAGATTGATTCTGAAAATAGGTATCATCGATGCCAAGGTTACGGTAGAACCAAGTGACCTCGCCAGCGACGAGCTCACAAGGGATGAAGCCCTAGATAAGAATAATGTGAATATCGTCGATAGTGACGTGATGTACCCATACCTTCTTAGCGACTTCTTGTTCAACCAAGGCGCGCTGCTCATCCTTGCCTGCAAAGATGGGCGAGATATAGCCTGTATGATTACTTGCACTGTGCAAGAATCCATTCGCTGGTGCGCAGCAGGACAGCGACGGGGTAGAATCGGCAAAAGGCAAATTGATACCCTTCTGATAAACGCAAGTTGCGGTGAACATGGCGGACACGATAGGTTAACGAGGAATTTTTTAGTGGATTATATATGTGCGTCCAGCAGGGCATGGCGGTAGTGCGGCAAGTATGGAGATGAATATACGCTACTCACACCCGTTTCAATCCGTACTTGTGTATGCGGTAACATTCTATGCCGCGAGATTTGGGCGCAGATACGCCATTTGTGACAATTGAAACACGTGGAATCTCCGTTTCGACACCCCCGAGTCAGATCTGGGCAGGGTTAAAGTACACGCACGGTTCTGCATTCACCCCTGGATTGATAAMAATGGAAGTAGTGATGACATTCTGGATGCGTAAGCTCACAAACATAAAACACTAGCAATGATTTACCGTCAGGAATCAGAAATGGAGCACACGGTCCTGCGAGATTACTGCAAAGTATTGACAGCAATCATTCTTTGTGATAGGATCGAACATAGTATGACATGTACACACATAGAAGCAGTGGGACACGAAGGGTGGTGGCGACATGGACACGCTACAATCCAGCGCAACAATGTCAGGGTTACATCCATGGAAAAAGTAGAGAAATCAGACGAAACGAGTTTGATTCGAGCAGTGCGATATTTTCCCATCACGTAGCAATTCGTCATTTGTTCTACGTTGATTCAAGCGTTGAGATAAATTCTGCCATTCGACCTTGTTAGGTGAAACTTGTTGATTCTGTGGTACCTAGCTGATCTCGGCAATAACCGGATAACGTGCCGAAATTGGCGGATGAAGCGTTCCTTCAGCGTTGTCGTAAACAATGCTCGAGAGCAATATACGCGCGCTATGCCGTGAAGGATTGCTCACGCTTACTATTTTGTTCCACACGTCCTTCCCCTTGTACTCCTCCACAATACGTCATCCCTGGGGCGTGCGAGGCCGGCCATTGCCTTCTTACTCGCTTGAGAATGTCTTTCGGAACTCCGGGGGGACGACAGATATAGACTGTCGTGTGTATATGAATCTCTGGAGGGGGCACGTGGCGCACGATGAAAAATGAGCAACTTCGCATAGCTTCCGATATGAAGTTTGTCACTGTTCCCAGGATACCAAGACTCCTTGTTTTGTAGCAGCCGACGACTCGAAGACTTATGTTCCGACCCACGTTTGTGGCAAAAAAGACAGCTGACATCGGATAAATGTAGCACCTTCCAATTGGGCGGAAACGTGATAATACTTGTGGAGGTCGATCGATTGGCTGATTTTGGGGCTATTTCAGTGTGTTTGTGGCTGTTCTAATCAAAGCAGCTAGGCTAATAAGYACAAACAAGAGATAGATCTGTCGCCTACCTCATCCATGCTCGACGCCTCCTTCTTGCCGACGCTTTCGCAGCCAGACATTGAATGCGCAATACAAGTCAGTACGATGCGCAATATGGAATTAACAGGAAATCCTGATTTCCCCGTTGCACATGTCCTCGAAATAAATAGCTCATTCAACAAGCATATGCTCCCCAAACGGCCGCCACAGTCCCGGACGACCTGAAACGCCTTCAACATGAGCTTTTCGAGATGCAGAAGCGGCAGGAAGCGTGGGGACTGGTCATTCCTTTACTAGAACATCAGGATGCGAATGTGCAGTTCATCGGGGCGCATACAGCGCAGGTTAAGATTGCGCGTGACTGGTGAGTCGCTATATATGCAAAGGAAACCACATATAGCCGGTTCTGACCAACTTGTCAGGGAAAATTTCCCCTCTGAACATGCYGAATCGCTCAAAAACGTCATGGTCCAACTAACTGCCCATGCCATTGCTATAGGGCGAAGCAAGTTCATCCTTCGCAAACTTTTCGTTGCCGTACGCACATCTTCTGTCGGTCTGGCCCATCCTCAATCTTATACACCGACCAGCTTACCTCGCTCGCACTCAAGCTTGTTCCCGGTCGACCGACGAGGTGGCCAGAYTGGATCATGGCCTGCGTGACGTCGTTTTCTGGTGTTGGTGCGCAGACAGAACATATCCATGATTTCCTCGCCATCGCAGCGGAGGAAGTGGGTAGTGCCGATTTACTGGGATCGAGTAAGTGAGTCAATTTCTTTTTCCGTGTGAATGCTGTCGACGAACACACGTTTTGAATAGAGCACAGATGCAGCAATCTCTTAATGATGGAGTTCCTATAGTAATGCACGCGGTGAAATCTACCGTTGATCGACCTCCTAGAACCGCGCCTGTCTACGAGATACAGTCTGCCTTGAAATGCTTTCAGGCGTGGATGAATCTTCTTCCTACAAGGTGTGTCAACTGCTCTATGTCATTTACTTGTCTAAAGGCCTGATAGCGACCTCATTCCCCTGATCCCCGTTCTCATAGCTCTCCTAGATCCAACTGTGGACAGCGACGCGGCCTTCATAGTGTCCTCTGAAACATTACAAGAAATCCTGTCAAAGTCGGCGCTTTCAGATGGCTCAGGAACTAGGACGTTAACCGAACCWCTTCTTCTCTGGTTAGACTCAACAGGCGCCCAGATTGTCGACAGAAGTGTCTCGACAGGTGATATTAGCTCCATGTCTCATTCGCTCTGTCAGCTGCTTGTGGCAATCGGCGACCATTCCACGTCGTACCTCGCGCTGAACATTACCTCGCAAACCCCAGTCTCGACGCAATTCGCTGCTCCTAGTTCTATCCCGCAACAAGGGCAGACCAAAACGCGAGCTCACTTAGTTCAAACATTTTTGAGGCTCATGTTAGCTTATACTGGTTTTCCCGGATATTATGGTGTAGATGAGGAAGAGAGTGAGCTGACGCTCGGGTTTTGGTACTTATTTCAGGAAACTCTTTGGAACACGGAGTTCTACGTGTCAGGAGAAGAGTCGGATGTATCGGAAAGAAACGGTCCGGAGCAGGTGACGATGGCCCGAGTTGTCTATTTTGAGGTCATCAAACTATTAAGAAGAAAAGCGACATTCCCCATGCCCGGGAGTAATTGGTCAAAAGGTAATTTCACATTGATGGTCAAACATCCGGCTTATCTCGGGATAGATCAAGTGGAAAAATTCCAGGTGTGAGTATATAAAGGCCAAGACGATGAAGTGAAGTTGAATATAACGACAGTTATCGACGAGATATCGGCGACACGCTCATAAATGCGTAAGGTCCAGTTCGATTACTTGTTTCTTCAGTCTTATAGATACAGATATTACGTTTTACGTGACGAAATGCTCATATGCTACATCAATGACCTAGTGGACCTCTTGGCTTCAGTACAAGACAAAAAAGAGTGGCAGGTTTGTGTTACTCTCATCGTATGAACTTGGGTTATATGAGACCTCCAGGATGCCGAGGGGACTTTGCATTGTATCATGTCCATCCAAGAAGCGATGGATATGGAGAAAGCCCCTTACCTCGCTCGATTGTTTGGACCGGACATCCTTGGCAAGTTACCTACGACAGGTCGCTCTCGCATTCGAAGAACAATGCTCAATGTTATTGGTAAGTAATTATCCGCTAATGAGTGGACACTCCAAACAACCGCGTAATATAGGCGTGTACTCTTCTTGGTTTGCTACTCAGCCTATCATCCCGCCCAACTCGGCGGGGCCAAATCTCTTGTTGTCCGCTCTCAGTTACATCGTTGCTGCATTGGAAGATCCTAGTCTCTGCTTACATGCTGCCAATGCCTTAAGAAACCTTTGTGACGCAAATCGCAAGGCGCTTGCTCCGCATATAAGCGCATTTGGCGAGCTGCATGCAAGAATTGACAACATTCCTGTAAATTTGACCCCTTAATGTAGCTTG
>JNHV02000486.1:0-15577 GCA_001691785.3 Amanita brunnescens Koide BX004
AGCAATTGATTTATTGATACATACAATAGCAGATGCTATCACGAATGCCGCCTGATTGGGCAATAATTCCGCACAAAAAGTGGCGATACTTGTGAGGGTGTATAATAAGCCCGATTCAGCAATAACACGAATTGGGAAACACAAACGCCGTCGAGTCTGAGGTAGAGTAGTAATTCGCCAGAGTTGCAATATGATANCAGCTTCAACATCACTTGAGTTAGTACCACGAAACGCGGGAGAGTCTTTCACATACACGTTGTATATATGTTTATGGCGATGGTACTAGCATAATACGTCGCCCGAGTATCGACAAGTCGCTTCAGAAGTGATCCTGTTCTTGAAACGAGATCGGTCGAATCCCAATATACCACCATGAAAAGTGCTGCTATGTTGAATAGCAGCAGGAGGATGGGAAGGACGATGATACGCCATGGTTTGAAGTTGTGAATTTGTTTGTAAAGTGTCCAGCAACGGAAGATCTGATATGATATTGTGAATACTATGATACCTGCTTTTCAATTCACGAACCATGACACTATCAGTTATAATTGGTGTCAAGTTTTCAATAAAATCCTGGATGGATTTGAGAACGGCAGCGGCTCGACGATTCAATCCTTGAATTGCGTACCGTGATAGTACCCACAAACAACAAGGAATTGATACCTTGGGATGCGAGTAAGGTAGAACGCAGGGAAAGGCTGAAGTCCGTCACAGAAAGAGCGAAGAGGAGGATGGAAATGATGAACATGATGGACGTGGGGCGACCGATGTTCTTGCGCTGCGTCCCGCCATCGTCCGGAAAGGCGATCCATCTTATGCACAGGAGGAACGAGGCGAAATATACGCCCGTTACGAGTGCCTGTGTCGTCATCGCAATGATGGATATTTGCGTGAAGAACATTTCGTGTGCAATGTCGACATCTGACCGAGTTGATACTGATATTTATAATGTAGCATTGTCGAGTGGTTAAGTCGAATGGAGTGGCGTGCTACTAATGGTATATCGTCCATACCTGCAATTGACGAGAACAAGAACAATGCTTCCCTGCTGCTGCTGACGATTGAATTAGTAGCCTGATAGGTATGCGTTGACCTTTCATGAAAATTTCTTCGTTTCAGCTCCATTCTTGTCTCGAATATGGTTAGGCGCTTTAAACTTTGTTGAACACATGACAAGTGACATACCTTATGGTGAGCACAGCATTTATGCCGCATCCTACAGGAACCCATCAATTCATTGCATAGCATCGTTTTCAGTGCCCATGTAATCCTTTATTGATCAACACCGTGTTTCATCTCATCCGCGATAGCCGTGTGGATCGTAATGAGATGCGAGTCAGGAAAAAAAAACAATAGCCATGCGACATGCCTTCTTATGGTGTTCCTGTTTTCGCTTATTTCATCAACACTTATTCGCCGATTATAATCGCCACTGCATCTCTAAACAATTGGATAAGAATCAACTGTAGTCGTGCATGCTTATGGGCACAGATAAAGCGGGTTACCCATACTTGATTGGGGCCACGATGAACCTGGAGCGTGGCTCGTACACATTGTTCTTCGCCATCAACGCTGACAAGACGTGCTTCAATTGCGGTATGATTGAGGAGCCTGTACTACATCCTTAGAGGGCAGATGCCAAGAAATGTCTCACTTCGCRCTTTGATTGAGGTACAACTAGCCCCCAATCGCGTTCAGAAACATTCTCTGGATACAATTACACCACGCTTGCGAGGAGAGTAATCATACATGACAACGGAAGAGAGACGTCACTGACCAGCCGACTCTCGTTTATACTTCTCCATACAACCATACCTAAGATCATCCTTCGAACCTTCTTTCCTGCCGTATGGTTCATCACGGCTGTTCACTGAGTCGTACTCGGTAGTCAACATCCCCGCCCGGCTCCAGGACCCACTCAAGGGCCGAGTCGGATCGCCCTCGTCCAGGAAAGTGTCCCGTTTCGATGGCTTTTGGCGCGATCTCACTTCGGACGCCTCGACACCCTCACTAGAATGCCTGCGTCCTATAGACGTCTGCGAGACAACCACCTCTGGTTCACAGCCTGCCATTCCGGGACAAACGTCGGACTCTCCCTTGTCGGATTCACAAGCCACCTCCCGTGCAGCGTTTAAATTCTGGCCGTGCACGATTGTGTTGCACGTCCAAGCATGGTTATGGGTACCACGTGCGGGCGTGAGCCGTATGTATGACACAGGGAATGCAAGTCTTACACGGTTCATAGTAAAAAATGAGCTGGAGTGCGCAGTGACGTCACAGATACAACTATCATTATAATGCAACATAATCCACAACAACGACAAATAGCGATCGAAAGCATAAAATACAAATAAAATGCGCATATAAATGAGGTCGGTCGTTCATGGCACAATTGTATTCTCTCTTCCTGCAAACACACCCCTCGCTGTGCTCAGAGTACCCCTCCGCAGCGTCCTCCCACTCTCAGGGCCAGGGCGCTCGCAGTCAAAGCTGACGTCTAATACTGTTTCTTCAGGTAGCTGCTCCATCGTGAGCTGCTGTTGTCCTTTCCACTCCATCTTCATCGGCGACAAGTCGACCGACATCTCAATTTCGCTGCTGCTGGTGTTTTCCTTGCCATCTAAAGGATGTCTCCTACGGTCGCCAAAAGGACTTGCCTTGGCAGGAGTKAGACCAGACTTTATTGGCGTTCTGAGAGTCCCGGACGATGACGGAGGCAATGTCATACCCAGACCAAGCGAATCAAATTTGCTGACAAATGCAGCCAGCGCGCGGCGCTCCTCTTCCAACTTCTTGCGGACCTTCCTCTCCCGGTCTAGTTGTCGAACGAGTTCCTCGCCCCATCTCTCTTGCTCTTCCCGCTTCTTAATTTCTTCTTCCAATTTGCCCACCCATTCGCTCTCTACGTCTTCTTTAACCTTTCTCAGCGGTTCACCCAAGTTATCCTCGTATCCTTGGACGACTATTTCCAGCTCTCTGATGGTTTTGGCTTGTGAAGTGATCATAGCATCCTTCTCATTTTCCGATGCTGTTGGAGGTAAGGGTGGCCGTGCTAAAAGTGTTGCCTCCAGCGAAAGAATTTGAGTCTCCTGCRATTCAATTTGGGTCTTGGCTGCAAGAAGTTCTTGTTGAAGTTGATAAGGGGACATATCGAAATCAACTTTGGCAGGACTGGTAGGCCGAGAATCGTCCCCTTTGCCATCGTCCACGGACTGACTTGTTAAGATCAGTTTAGTAAGCTGTTGTATGCGCGCGTTGAGATCTCTCATGGCCTTGGACTCGTCGGCTTTCTGTGCCTCCGTCAGGATTAGATGCAAAGGAGCAATTTAATGACGAACCTCTTTCGTCGAAAGCCTYCTTGTACGGGCCGGCGTTTCTGCCACCTTTTCGCGTTCTGCCAGCCGCTGCTTCAGGTCCTCGATCTCATTCTTGTATCGTTCAATGAGAGCATCGGTGTCTACGACTTCCTTCTTCTGGGCGTTTAACTGAAGAATTGTTCAATATATAATCAATGACACGAGCGTCCAAACAAACCTTGACATTCTTGATTCTCTTGGCGAAAAGAAGCGTGCTAGTGCTCTCAGAAATGGCGCTTGGATCAGGGTTGATCGTACATATAACACTGATACGTGCATTTCCTGCTAATGACGGTTGTAGTAGTCGGGTGAGCTTTGAGTTTCTATAGGGAACGTGGTCACTATAACGCGGAACAAGGTCAGCAAATGTCAACATAGACAAGCCCTATAATGCCAACCATTTTCTTTTTGATGCATTGTCAGCAAGCGTTCCAATAACAGTACCAAGCGTCAACAAGCTGAAGAGCCCGTAAGTAATATTACTGTAGTTAGGATAGAAAATGGCGCACCTTGTGTTGATGTATTTACCTTCTTTTGTCCGTTCCTTGTCAGATGTGGCCTTTTCGGAGCCAGCCAAGTCAATCAAGCTCTTAGAAATTGTCAAAAGCCCGCACGGTTCCCTCAAGTCTAGGCAACTCACCAAAACTGACGTTCTTACACTCTTCCCACCACGAGATTGCAGCCGGGGTTCATTAAATCCAAGCCCGGGCGTCTGTCTTCCGCTGAATCCTGGCGTCCTACGGCCACTAGTGCTAGAACCTAGAAACGACGAAGCGACCGATTCTTCTTCCTCTTCTTTCTGCCTAGCTGCSACGCTTTCATCTTTTTCTCTGCTCTCTATGACCATCCTGAATACGCTGTGACTGCGACTACTTCGCTCATTCCAATCGGTACAGGCCGTCCTTCGGTGGGCTTCGCCTCTTCTCAACACCTCCTTCACCCCTTTGAGGCTCGTGACAACTTCCTCTCTCAACGGCGAAAGCGTAATATCAGTTCCAATGCCACCTTGAATCTGTACCGGGCTGACGGCAGCCACGCCCGGCGGCGCTAGCAAATCATATATTGTCTCGTTGTAAATCTCGAGGTAGGAGCAGCGCAGGAGATACTCTCGGTCTGGCGTTCGCTTGATGGTTGTGAACACTTCCTTCATAGATCGGGGGATTATACCAGGCTCTTCACCAGCGCTATCACCCGAAAGCGTGTACGTCTTGCCCGAGGCGGTTTGTCCGTAGGCGAAGATGACGGCATTGTAGCCGTCCATGGCTGCTTGGACGTGTGCACGCGCGCTGGTGGCGTAAATGGGCTTGTTTGCGAAGCCAGTGAGAATGGCATCATAAGAAAACGAGTGAACGTTGGGCTTGGAGTTAGGGGTTATGGGCATGGAATTGATAGTTGGGTTCTTGGCAAGGGACGCGTCCAGTGTGATGGTATTTGATGTTGATTCGTGAATCCATGCTGACTGAATTTCTGAAGGTCGAATTCTGGGAAATGCCATGAGAACATTGGAGGCCGCGATATAAGGGTGACATACCGAACGGAGACCATCACCTTGTCTTGGCTTCCGTGGTCGATGAACACGTCGTCCAAGTCAATCTCTCCCGAGACGTCCGCTGGTTCGACTGTTTTTGAATCTACGAGGACATCCTCAGGGTCCACATTGGACACGTCCATTTCGCTCAAAGGGCCTGGAACCGGAGTCATACTCCTACCCCATGCAGTACTGCTTGTGCCGCACACGCTCTCCGGCCGTCTTTGTTTCGCAGAGTTAGGTGTTCCGGGGGTCTTGGGTCTGCTTACAGGCGTCCCAGACCTGCTCCTCAAACCATCGTCCGATTTACCGGAGGGTGACGCAGGGACGGTGGGCAAGGGAGTTCTGGTGCGAGGGAAGTTACGCGATTTGGCCGCGCTAGAGAGAGGCGCCTTGTACTTTTTGCTGGATCCCAAGAGGCTAGGGCCACCAGGTGCAGACGGAACGGTTGGTCCAGTCGGAATGCTTGGACGACCAATGCTAGGCCTGGCTGAGCCTGCTCCACTTGTTCCATAGCCAGAGGAGTGGGATTTCGAATGACCCATGGACGAGGCAGGCGTACGCAAAAAGGAGGTTGAAAGCGAAGTGGATGACAGGCTGCGTCTAGGTGTTAAACCTGTCAATGAAGGTCTGGCAATCCGGGATGTATGGGGAGTCGCGTTCGGAAGAGTCATGGTGAGTTGACTTTGTGCGATTTCGTTAGGTGGATTGTTCTGAACCTTGAGATACGTCGAGTAATCGTACGTTCATGCAAGTATCGTTCTTGCCAAAAATAGGAATCAACCGTGGAAATGTTGCGCAACGCGTTCTTGTCATGTGATCGCGCGGTGACATTCCCCAGCCGGGTCAGCCGGGAGAAGCGCCGATCGGTCGGAGTAGAACTCTTGCTTTTTGCTCTGTGGGAGGCGCACCGCTTAAACGGCAGTTTTACGAGTCTGGAAAAAAGGCAGTCACACGAAGGAAGAACCCATACAGATGGCGCAAGCACTAGTAGCCCTCCCAAAACAAAGTTGCCTGCCGTCCCTTTGGTTGTTTGTCTCTCCCTCCTTTCTGTCTGTCTGTCGTGACCCCCACCTGTCGCACCGGCCTGTCCCTTTACTCTCTGCAACTCACATATGGGACAATTTTGAGAAGGTGATGAGCACAGATTTGAAGGGATAGCGACAGGACTCGGGAGTGGAACTCAGACAGTGTTCATGACAGGACACCAGCAAAGCCTATAATTTGCAACCGATGCAAGAACACCCAACCCCTCCTTTACCCTCCTTTACATGCTCCATACGTCTTAATGACATAAGCACTTTGAGCGGATAAAGACGGATTACAGGCACGACTGAGGGCACGGCTGGCCGGGGCCTAAACTTGGAATGAAAATTAAAAAAGAGCCTATCGCTCTCGGAGTTTCACGGAAGCAATGACCCCCGGGGCCCTAGTAAGGATTTTCTGTGAGGTCGTCCCCATTTAAGGGCGCCGTGGTACCGACAACAACGCAACGAGCGACTCCTTGATACTTAGAGGGCGTTTCCACGATAACAAACGTACATATAGCGGGGCAGGTTACTTCCCGCCACTATGAATGTCTCTTCTGTCGATTCCCCGGAACCTGAACTCGCCAACGCAATTCGAGCACTGTATCTTATTCAGAAAGCTAATTATGGGATTGGTGAGAATAGTCTCCTTCGTTCCTCAATTTCGACACTCATGTCTCCAAGTGGCATCTTTGGCCTTTCTCAGCTATGATGTGGTTTTGACCCTGGGTCGTGAAGTGAATTCAATTATCATCCAGTTCACGCTCGGGTATTGATCTAGTTTCGCAGATAACCTACATTTGGAGGTAATGAACCGAACACTATGGCAACATCATGACCGAATTCAGGTTGTTGTAGGGAGCGGTGGTCGTTCCCGAAAATTGCGTACCTGTGCGTTCGATACTATGGCCTAGTCTGTGTYGCGTAAGCTGCGGATGCTATTGCTCGAGTGACAATACTGACCGCTGGCCGCAGCACCATAACCGCTTGTGGGTCATGAATGCCATCATCACCCGATGTTGTCACTGACGGAGTTAAGCACAGTCGCGTTAAGCGAGAACAATTCGTATGATGTATGTTTTAATATCCAATCATYAAAGACGACCTAACATTACCTCTTTTCTCGCCAGGCGTGAGTTTTAGAAKTTCAAGACGAACTCCATGATTAATGTCCATCGAGATGTCGACACTACTATATGTGGTTGTGCTTGTACGTTATAACAATCCTATCGTGAGCCGATATCTAACAGCTGATACTGATAGTGGAGGACCTATAATTTTTACAACATTTTCGAATGCAATACTGATGTTGCGAGTACTTGCAATTTATAATCAAAATCGCTATCGTAAGTGAACATTGGGAAATGRCTTGAGCGTGTAATAATTATTCAATAGTTTTGGCGTTCCTCGTCTGCATACTACTCGGTGCGTTCGCCGATTCTGCCGGCATTGCTGAATGTTCAGCCGCCTTAGGTCAATGTATTGTTCGTATCTTCGCCTCCGCTTTGGTGAAATCTAAATTGGAATAGATAGAGCTGTACGCTTCGGTGCGAATACATTCGACAGTATTAGATATTCAATCGCCCTTTGATTTTACATGGTCTGGCTGCCCCGTTTTTGCCTATCATGCCAATTACCTKTTGATTGCATGGCGAGTTATCATCCCACATATGCTGTTTCAAAGTTGATTTAACCATACATAGCAGGATTACCAACCTAGTTGCAGCTGGTATGCCACAAGTCCTTGCTAGACTAGTTTTAAATTGATCACTTTTTCCAGTCATTTTTTTCCTCTTGACGCTTTGGAAATTTATCGTGTCGGCAGGACAGTATTATCACGTCTCCTCGGCGTCCCCACGAGAATCTCCGGGAACCCCACATGTTCCATCACTTCTTCACGCCTTTGTCAAAGACGGAACTATCCATTTCTTTACGTAAGATACATAGCGCCTTCCATACGAGACTAATTGAAGTTGATATGTCTAACCAGGCTCGTTGGTTAGTTAGTGTCGCAACGTGATAAATGGATTGATCACAAAAACGTAGTCGCGCAAATCATTGTCTTGSTTTATGTCCAAGGCCCTCTTGGACTAGTTTCCATCCCGTAAGTGCCCCAAAAACTCAGCGCCTCTTCGACCTGACTACTCTGCTTATGCAGATGGATGATAGCMTTGTACTCACACTCAGTACGTCGAGGCTCCGATACCTTTTCATTCCAGATTCAATTCGATGTTCATGCTCCAGACGTCGAGACTTATTTTACATCTTCGCGTGTTTGCTGCACACCGGAAAGGGAGCACTGCAACATGGCACCAAACTTTTTCAATCAGAATTTTTTGATTGCCTATGATCCTAGTCACAGAAAAGAACGAAATGACAAGGTGGGTTACTCATCTCGTTAAGATGCAGATGTGAATATAATGGCAGTACAAATACTATCTTAAAATCAAGACCAATATCGTCATTCTCCCAACAGCTTAAAAAGGCTCCTCTTATCGAGCGGCGTCGGACCATTTTGTCAGTAGTAGCTACAATCAATGATTAACCGGGAAACCAAGCAGACATTCTTTATGTCAAACTAACCTTCACTTGATCTTTTGTCCACGGCACCCTTTCTACTTTTACGTTCCCTCTACATTCGCCATCCACTATGACGGTGTCATTGGAAAGGACGACTTTAGCGCATGTACATCCGAGACTCGTAATAAAGCTTTGGCTGACGTTATGACACCCACTAAGCACAACATTGCCCACCGGCTGACATAGATGTTGGAGGAAATCTGTCACCTTCTTCCTGAGCCTGTCCTTGAAATTGACGTGGTCGAAACAAAGGTATTTCAACAAAGGAAACAAGGTCACGCCCCCGGCCTGTCTCTCCTTGGATGATAAAGATGTTAGCATGGCGGCGGCGTCGCCAATGCAWGTCAGTTTCTTGACGTCCCCGAAGCGGCCCAAAAACTTTACAACGACAGTTCTGAACGCTTCGTCTTCGTAATTGAATAGACCAACGCTTAATTCTAACTCTTCGCACCCACGCGTCAGAGGGCTCGTCAGCGAGTAGAACGCCGAGTCAGGGTGTGGTTCCAAAGTGGAGACGGAATTCAATAGAGCCGAGATTAGATCCAGTCCRCACCCGTTCCAATAAAGGACGAGCTGTAAAGAGGGCGAAGATTCTGCATCTGTGGTGCATTCTTGCCTCGTCCGAGTCGACCGATTATGCACGATGATCCCCTCCGGTTGGATCGAGACGTACAGATACATGTTAGGCGTGTCCGCTTCCCAGGCTCTGAACCAAGCCTGTAAAGCGTCGCAGAACAACTTGAACTCTTCGTCATAATGGAGGTCTGTAAATGTAAGTTGCAATGACCTTGGCTGGGGTGAAAAGATGCGGAGAAGTGTAGCACAAGCCGGAGAACAGCGGTTTATTCGAAGATCATGCAGTTGTGTGACAGGCGGTGTTGCCGCAAGCAAGTTGCGACAGGAGGTGTCCCATTTCATCGCACGATCTATGGAGAAAACCTTTAGGCGAGGCAAGCAACGGATGATGGAGGCCCAGCTGGAAACGAAGTGGTGATCTCGATCGCATGGACCATGATATATTTCGAGGTGCTCGAGGTTTGGGAAGCCCTCCATACTGATGCAGCAGTTAGTGAGGGAAAGGTATCGTAAATTGGGTGACTTTAGAGAGCACAGGTTCAAAATATAGCTATAAAATGGAAGGTTTGGGAGATGTTGCTCGTTCACACGCGCGATGTAATCACCGCTCCCCGAATGCATCGTCAGTGTCTCGAAATCTTCATSTCCGCAGACTCGTAATATTTCCAGACCTGACGCCCATGGTGCGGATAACTGGAGATTATGGACCATTCTGTCATCTACAGAGATTTCCTTRATGCGCGGAAGGAACGAAATATTTTCGAACTGCTTATCCCAGGCGCGGGATGACCGGAAGTCGATTGAAAGCAAAGATGATCCTGAGCGTTGAATCACAGTATTCATCCAGTCGCTATGGAAAAGATCGGCACTTGTAATAATGGTCCAGAGCGGGGGGTAGCCGAGAGCAATTTCTCGCCACCGGCTGCATACATGAGATAGAATCATGGCTGATGAACGGGTGCATGGCGGGTCCCGAGCAAGGAGGAAGATCTGCTGGAGGATTTCCGTCGGGAATTCTAGTATGTGCGAGCATTTGGTAGGTGCGGTGTTCGTTCTGTCCCGTCTTTCGTCCAAAAGATACATATGTAGGGGCAGGAGCTGGCGTTTCAGGGTGAGAACGCTGGCGCATGTTAAGACAGTGTCACCTTGTCTGACCGTAAAGGGGGTCAACTGAGACCTATAGTTGTCGGAGGAACAGACAAGGGGGAACAGGAGCCCAGCACACTAGTTATATAGATTGGCGGTATGACGCACCGCACGGCTTTGTTTCGTGGCGGAGTAAACCCCGGGCCTGTAAAATCAGGCAAATCGCTAAGTTGTGGAGCATGACGGTAATGACAGTCACTACACAGAGAATGATATGCGATTAGCGGATACGCTGGCAATTTTTTAATACAGAATAACTGGGAGCCGCCACGTCGGTCTTTGTCGTGGGCGCTACATTGCCGGGAAAACGGGGTATATTGTACCCCTTGCGCCCATTTTCACCACGAATCATGCGACTTGCGGACTAGCGGCTCCGAACCGTGTGAAACGGCCGACATTCCGTGCCCTATCAAAGGGGTTCGCATGACTATAGAGGTTCCAGCAGGGCGCCACCTCCTGGAAACCTGTCAAAGGTTTTGCTGACTAGACATGGAAGAAAAAAAGATGCGCGGAGAAGTACAGGATGATATGTATATACGGAAACTTAGCGGGTACTTATTGATTCTATTAGTATTATTGCCTTAGCAACCGTACCTAGCGACCAATTTATGTCAGCTTCTCGTACTTCCTGAAATCGTTGATTAATCTGCCCCAACGCCCGTCGTTCCAGTTAATAATGTTTTTCCACTCCTCGCTCTCCTCTCCGAAAACGCAACGGGTCCAGACGGTATAACCGGCGACCTCAAAATCTTGGAATGACACTGTTTTGCCCATCAAGTATGGCCCGTTTCCGAGCTGGAGCAACTTGTCCAGTTTGTCATACCCAGCCTTGAGCTGATCCCATAACTCCACCGCCTTATCCTTAGGGGCCAAATCTTCAAGTTTGCACCCAAAAAAACCCTCTCTCGTGCGCCGGAAGTATTCTGCACTCCGGGGAGTCAGGATTGCATGCGAAGCAGGGACTACGATGCACCACACTGTGGGAGATCCGTGACAGTGGTTGAGAATAGGAACATTTTGGAACGCCTCAGTCCCTTCTGGGATCACCCGAGGAGTATCGGGATATGTTTTATCCAAGTATCGCGCAATATGATACGAGTCTGCGATGCCTGTCTTTGTATTGGGGTCGTATATCGCGGGGACTGTGTAATACGGTTGTCCATCAGGTTTTGTARACGTGGGCGCGATCCCCAACTCCTTCAGCTTTCCCTCGATATCAGGATATTCGATCCATTCCGTCTTGAATGGAATGCCTTTGTAGCCCAGGGTGTATCTTGGCGATGATAATAAGGACAAGAAGATCGATAATACGGATTAAAGCGATCACCTCACTTTCCAGTTAGACGGAGCCCAGGCAGATCCTGGTATGGTCGAGATGATATCGTAGAAGATGATGGGTAAAGACATCTGCTGAGGTTGGTCCTAACCAGTGCTATCAGGCGAGAGTCACTAATTTACGTTGTGATTAGCAAGCTCGRAACTTGCAATATTGACAGTGGACTTAAATCTATCCTTTAACTATCGGTTATCGACCAGAAGAGTAGCATGAGAAAGACAAGCCGCTGCCCAATACACCTGAATGACCTATGTAGGAATTTCGCAAGATCTGGCCAACCATGAGGCGTCGGAGACTGAAAGTCTGAAAGGTACGTACATCAACGCCGCATTAGCCACACGACTATATTGTAACTATAAGGCAGTGACATAACGGTGTCCGATGTACCGATGTAACAGGAGCAAGAAYCCAGAAATATCCATAGCACAGCGTTTGTATTCATATTCTTATTGATCTACCCCTGCTTCAAGTTCGCGCGCATTGCATTGCCCTGAGAAAAGAAAGTATAAGAGGCCAGCGCTCAGCTGTGATCGTCAGTATTGAATACTCACGAACTCCCAACGAAAACCATCCTACGTTCTTTCCTTCTTTCACCGTCATGCTTTTCAGCTTGCTTATTGCGCCACTCCTTTCCACTTCCGTACTCGCAGCGCCGGCCGCGCGAGCAGGTTGTGATCTCAATAAAGCACGCCTCGAACTTCCCAAATCTCAGTCAGCCTTAGCACCCCAATCGTCTGCACCTTCCTACGTATCTCTTGGGATTGGCATCCAGAACTACACGTGCGATCRCACTACTCATGAATACACGTAAGTGCTCCCGCACACTGGCCATAATACATCGTACTTATATATACATAGTTCGAAGGGAGCCGTTGCCGAGCTGTTCGACATCTCGTGTCTATATGGCAAGCCAGAGTTTCATACTATTCAGGACCATTTGTACGAGATGTGGTTGGGAGCTGCCGACTCTTTGACCATCCACAAAGTGATCGAAGACTTGGGTGATAGCCAGAAAGTCCTCGGCCAGCACTACTTCATTGAAAACCCTGATAAGTCTAAGGGTGGTCTTGTACCCAAATGGGATTTCACGTCAGCTTCGCACAAGGGCAATTCCGAGGCTTATATCATAGGTGCTAAGGTTGGCAGTGTTTCGGTGAATAAAGCGGACGTGGATTCGTTGTCGTTGAAGAGCGTCAAGGGACATCTAGCAGACACCGTCTACAGGGTAGACACAAAGGCAGGCCAGCCTCCTGCTTCGGTGAGTAAACGTTTGGCAAGTGGCTGTGTGTTTATTGATGGTGTCCTCAATAGCCTTGCGTCGCTGGAACGCATCTACAAGTGAAATACGCCGCAAAATATTGTATGTTCATGAAACACTGTTCCGATCCATTCCATTAACCATTGTTTAAGGGTTCTTCGGGGGTTCACTTAAGAAAGTCGGGGAACACAAGCTATGACGGATACGGAACTTTCATGCATGCATTGCATACTCTTGGATCGGGGCTTGCTATTGCATACCATAATGTAGTAGTTCCATACTTCGACATAAACATGTTTCTCTGACAGAAGGATCATGATACCTTAGTGGCTGATCAACGTCCCCATCGCAATGATCACCCGCCCATGATCGAGATCTGCTACAGTTTCCAAGATCAGAACGGCATCTAGATGCGGACGTATGTAGCTATATCTATGTACTTAGTTATAGCACAGGTATTGCTCGACAGCGCTAACATATTTGCCCCAACGACCGTCGTCCCATGTCAGGAACTCCTGCCATAGCTCGCTGTCCTTCCCAAGGATAGCCCTCAAAAAGAAGATCCATCCGGCCGTCGCAAAGTCCGCGAAAATAGGCTTGTCGCCTCCGAGGAACGTGCCTCCGCTCTTCTGAATCCATCCATCGACGACACTAAAGTTCGCTTTCGCCTTTGCCCACTGCTCCTTGCGCGCATCGCCTTTCAGCCCCATCTCCTCGACCGTCGTCCCGCCCTTCTCAACTTTGGTGCGGATGTGCTTCTCGTTCGAGGGGTTCAAGATCTTGATGAGAGGGTCAGGGATCAAAGGCCCCGCTGCGTTGAACTGGGTGCTGAAGGCAGTGGGATAGGCATGCTGCAAAGCGAGGGTGCCATCGGGGATGAGGCGGGGTGTGTTGGGATGTTCCTTATCGAGGTACTCGGCAATAAGAATGGAATCGGAAATGTATTTTTTGGTAGCAGGGTCGTAGATGGCGGGAAGAGTGTAGTGCGGGCTGCCGTCTGGTTTCTTTCCGGTAGGAGCAATGCCCAATTCCTTGGATTTGGGCTCGATCTCTTCAAAATCCCACCATTCAGAAACGAAAGGAATGCCCTTGTAGGTCAAGGTAAATCTGCGYAAGTCGGGAATATCAGATACTGGACAAGGGACTATGGAGTAACGAAGAATGCTTACCTGGTCTTCAGGACGTTGGGAGACCAGGCTTTGTCGGGAAGCTTCGACGGRATATCGTAGAGGATGATAACGTTAGGCATGAGTGGTGAGTTCTAATACAGCAGCATCTCGCGGGGAGGGCTATCATGATCATAATCGAACTACTGATTGATAAGATTGAAGGCAGATCTAGATGCAGACATATGTAGCTATATTCATGTACTTTAGTTATAGCGGACCGTCATCCCATGTCAGGAACTCCTGCCATAGTTCGCTGTCCTTCCCAAAGATATTGGGGAGGCTCAAAGTAACCTTCCGCGTCTCTAGCAAATGAAAAGAAGCGAACTTTGAGCAGGATTTGAACACCTGCCGGCAGGAGCACTAGCCGGCTGACCGGCAATGGTAACCGACTCGGAGATCGGTCACGACAGTCACGCGGTTGATATCTTTCTGGCGATTTATCAGGTAAGGACTCTCGTCAAACCTGAGGTTATTGGTTAGCCTTCTTACTGAAGGGATGGTTCCAACATCAAAATTGCCTCAAATACGGTCCATTTCGTCACAATCGCTTCAATCTCTTGCGGAAGCCTTGCAGTACCTGCGTAGTCTATATCAACCACCTGTCAGGGGGAGTCGTCGGCGTCAATCTTCTCGCTTGTCTTTGACAAAAGATACCGCAGTTCCTAGAAATACCCGTGTACACCTGGACCCGTTTGAGCGCAGCTATACTCTTAGATGGCTCACAGCGTTGATCTCTTATCTCGAGACGCAAGACAACTCCGCTAATGTCGAAACGCTCATCCAACTTGCCGCATCCATCCTTGCACTCTGCTCGGGCACCTCCGCAGCGGGGACATTCCATCGTGATTTCGTATTCACGTCCAATTTCATCTCAGTCGCCGTCCGCGTCAAAGATATTCCACTGAACAACCAGGACTACGCTAGCGTTGGTGCACAAACCTGGGGAGGTGCTTGTGTCCTCTCAGAGTCAATTGTTGATGAGCCTTGGAAGTTCGGACTCTGTCATGCACCGCAGAATGGCCTTGCTGTGCAACATACCTCTGCGTCTTATTTCCCTTCATTGGACAAGACGAACATCCGATCTCAACCTCTCCGTATTCTCGAACTCGGGTCAGGGACTGGCCTCGTCAGTCTCACCATTTGCAAGCTTCTTCAGAATCTGGTGACGTCCTCTTCTGAGACACATTCTCCACTTGCTTCCCCTCCGGCGCCTGTCGCTACGTTAGATTTCCCCCTCCACTTAACGAGCAAACCAATACCGATCTCATCATCAGCTATCCTGATTGCCACGGACCACTACCCACCCGTCCTCGAAAATCTCGGATCTAACATCGTCGCAAACTTCCCTTCGCCCACCCAACAGAGCAATGAGTCCGTCTCATTCACGTCCCATCGTCTAGATTGGTCTCACTTCTCATCAACGTACGCATCCGGCGATCCAACTGCAGCGACTCCACCTAAGCCATTCGACGAGCCCTTCGACGTCATATTTGGCGCAGACATCATCTACGAACTCGAACACGCATCATGGATAAAATCATGTCTCTCAGTTCTTCTCAAAAAGCCCGACCTCGCAGCGTCGCACTCCAAGACCGATGTT
>JNHV02000487.1:0-15574 GCA_001691785.3 Amanita brunnescens Koide BX004
ATAGGGAGGGAGTGTACTGGGAATCATTGGGGAGTGAGCTGCCGGCTTTTCCTGATGGATGCTCGTGGCTTCTGCCTTGCTAAACAGACATGAAGTCCGGTCTACGCATYGTGATATTTCCTCGTTATCTGTGCCCTTCACTAATCATTGTGGGCGCTCCCAGGGAACTATTGCATCCCCCTATGGGCCGTCTTCATCTCGCCTGTCTCCGTGGCATCCCGCGTCCCGCTGCCCCGGTATACCAACGCCCTGCCAGACTCAACCGCAGTGCTCGACCCGCTCCCAATGTTCTGCACTGTAATTGTCAAACAACCATTATGCGTCAATGTTGACGTTCTCCTTGGACACACCTGGCAACTTAAATGTGGCTGTAACTGCGTTGTTCTGCATATCCTCGTGCAGATCCATTTTGTGAAAACCATGAATCGTCTCGCCCTAATTAAATGAAGTCTCACACCTTTTTGTGCTAACTGCGGCGTTGGCCTGGTCACTGTGATCCTCAGTGTCTTCGCTGTCTTCACCTTCACTGCCTTCACTATTTGCAATGACAGGCATATATCACGACGCTTTACAAATGGATTGACTTAGAATCTGTTCTATCACAGCCACTCGAGGATAATACTTATTTTCGAATTCCTGCACACAGGATCACCAGTCGAAAGAAACAGGGAAGGTGTCCCCAACCTCCGTGAATTCCTCTAGTTCCTTGCGGACACGGAAATTCCGATTGTCTCCAGACTTATACTCGATCAGAACGGCTAGATGTACAGCCTTGGTATATATGCACTTCGATTTACCATCTGATTCATGAATTTGCGCCACACACAGCCGCGTGTCACGGTATGCATGCGTCCTTCGGTGCTAATTCCACAGCTCTAAGCTTGATTTCCGCAACATACATATCATCTGTTAGCATTTTTCACTTTGGCATCTTCGCTCGGATGATCGATAATGGTCGATTCAGGTCGATTGCCCTGGGGAACGTCGTCGACCGAGAGCGAACTCGGCTCCAACATGTGAGTCGCATTACAACATTTTGGAATACGAAGAGAACGCAGTGCCAGAGAGAGGATGCGGCACATTCTTGTGAACACTACAGCTTCTGCAAGGGACCAACGTTTGCAAATTAGTCATTGCTTGAAGCCATGCATTGTTGACTACGAAACAGGACAGCGAAGTGAAAACGTCGATGGAGAACGATCTTCTGATAGGAAGATGACACCCGAGATGTCATCTAAGGACATACCGATTGCGTAAATAGCGGAGAAGGAAATCTGTACTACTATTGATAGCTTACAATGTAGCAGTGAAATACGATATTAATGCTAGAGATGTAAATTACTTTCAGTTTCGGCGCTGTRACATTGCTAAGGCGCAAGTCGGAGACTCGGAGCCTGTCAGTTAGCGACAGAGTTTCCACTGGTGGACGCTGCTAGTGATCATTGGAACGAACNNGGACTACCAATGAATCGACTTTGTTTGTTATAGTGGTTGGTATGTATTCTTCCGACTCGAGGTCCACCTACTAATATGYAAAGATGGCATATGCTTCTGTAGAATGCTGGCTTTGCCCTCATCTATGGGTTCTCTGAAGCGAAGATCATGAAGCTGTGGCGCCATGAACTTCAAATTTCTAGCCAGTGGAGACATGACTTGCGAGGTGTACGAACTAGTACGAAATTCTTCAAGTACCACGAGAGACTGCAAATTTGGGAAGGACAGAAGGCTAAAGAATGTATCCAAGACATCAAGGTCCTGCTCCAATAGAAATCCGAATTGAAGGTCTCGCAGATTGTGTAGCGTAACCTTTGGGCCCACGATAGAGCCAGAGACGGTCATGCCTAGTGAACATTCTTCAATCAACATGCATTGCGATAGAAGACCCAAGGTAGTTGTCATGTCTTGCTTATAACCGAGTAGATGAAGCCGTCTCAATCGGCTCCATGGCACGCCGGCGGATGACTTCAGGTTCATCTTTGGGCTATCTGTGTAACAAGAGAAAGCCTCGAGGTTTGGCAAACTGCCTTGACTGAATATCGGGTATAAATGGGCTTCAAAGAGCCATACTTCYAGGACTCGAACATGGTCAAATGTGCCAATAGCAAACACATCGCCTGGAGAAATCTCTAACCGACTGGACGATTGGATCGTTAATTGAAGCTTCTGTATATTGCGGTTTGAAGTAAGCTGATAGACCGCATTACTGAAGTTGAAGTCGTGATCGCCAGAGTGACAACGGTGAAATCTCACTGTCAATCTGAGATTTATGGGAAGATCGCGAGCGCGTGACAGCAATTCGAGCGCGCAGGGTAGAAAGGTACAATCCAAGTTATTCATGCGCAGTGAGATGTCGTTCCACAATTCTGGTGAAGATAGGGCGATGCAACGCCAAAGAGAGCATACGTGTGTCAGGACGACCGCAGTTCGAAGCATATCACGCTTGATCAAGAACGGGAGATATATGCTCTCCTGCGCATGAAATGCAAAAATGCAACGAAGGATGTCCCCTGGCAACTTTCTGTGAGGAGCGAGAGCTACTTTGCATCGGGCGACGAGTTCAAGATCGAGTGGTTGCTGTGCATCTCGCATGGCGTTTTGAACGACTAGTATTTCGTCTTCCGAGTAGATTCGATTACTCCTCCCAACATCTGATGTAGCCAAATCGAACATTTTGGCAAATGTGCTCCGAGAGACGGAGAGGGGTAAGTTGGTTACGGTCCCGGAGAGCTACCCCAAAAAGGAAGGAAGTTGGTCTTCAACTTATTGTAAGTTGACTTTATACCACAAGCAGACGCGTTGAACTCGTCATGGCACCGGCAAAAAGCACAAAATCATCCGCGCTGAAACAATCAACGCTCTCGTTTGCATCCGCCAAGCGAACAGCGTCGACCTCAACCGCTGGAAAGCCCAAGAAAGCCACGAAGACTATCGTCTCTTCCTCATCTGAAACCGCCTCGTCAGCGCCCGAGTCGCTGTACTCTCTGTCTACGTCTTCCGCGGAAGATTCCGCTGAATCATTCCAGCCTCCCAAATCCCTCAAGAGAGTAAAGCAGGGTCAACCCGCGAGGCCTGCCAAGCGGAGACATGTGTCGCCCCTAGCAGAGGTAGCGCCTGAGCCACAGCCTCGCGCGGCGGAGGAAGTCAAGGATGAGAGGCCGAGGTTGGAACTCAAGGACAGACGATGGAAGAAGGTGCATTTGGCTGCCCAGAAAAGGACGGATTTTGCTAACCAAAGTGAGAGCATAAATGTCTGCCGCCCARGTTTGTCCTTCTGACCACCTGTAGTCTATCCGGAAAAACAGAACAAGATACACGAGATTCTCCGCGTGTTTGACTTGTATGTTCCCTTGGTGCTCAGTTTTGGTCTGTCTTTGACGTCGCTGAGTTAGGTCCTACGAGTTTGGTCCATGTGTTGGTGTGTCCCGGCTTGAGCGGTGGGAGAGAGCACATGCTATGGGCTTGAATCCAYCCCAGGAGGTTTGTATCTGCTCTTGCGCGAAAAACTTTTGATTTAGGGCATGCAGATTCGAGAAATTTTGAACACCGTTGAAGGCATGGATAAACAGGAATTCTCGCAATGTGTATTTTTCGGAGAAGTTTGATGCAACTATACTGTAAGTCGCATGTCACAAGGACTATAAATGTTGCTAACAGGGACTTTTGAAGTACCACCGTGTACTTGTTGATTTATGTCAATGTATGTATCAACGGTAGCCTATGCTGTAAGGACTGATATCTCTGTGCTTCATGTATTTATATCCGATTGCGACCTACAATACAAATTTATTATACATGACCACAATGATATGGTGATGTCGAGCGAAACCATGTTCGTTTGACGAGATATACGTTCATGGGCTTGTGTTTCGTACGCGTAAGATCGGATATCCAATTATGTTACATTCGTGTCATATGAATAAAGTAGACAATCCTGTCCTTCAATTGCCGAGGGCTTCTCAATTCCCCCTATCACTTCTCTCCGCGCTTTCTACCAAGATTCGTCTGGGCCCAGAAACACCCCGACTTGAAGGGGGTAGTTTCGCGAGCAAGCGAGATCGAGTGGACATCGCATTCCGAGATGAAGCGCTTTGCTTCATTTTGGCGGCGCCAGACAAAGTGTTGCTGTCCTTTCCATCAACGCCCTTCGATGATGAAGCTCCGAATCCCGCAGCGGACCTGCGCTTCCCACTTTCGTCACGTTTGTTCTCCTTCTCTGTCTGGCTCGCAGCGTGGCTCTCAACTGCCTTGGAGGACGAAGCACCAAAAGTCGACGCGCTCCTCGTAGATTTGCGTTGTATGGGAATCTTTTCGGGCGCTTCGCCGCGACTACTACTTCCAGCTTTCGCCTTGCCTTTGGCCGTTGAAACTGAATGGGAATCGCGGACCAAAACACGCCCTTTGCTTGTCGTTTTCACGTTGGTCTGGGACGTACGTACAGATGACCTCTGTTTGCGACGTGAACCCTCATTCGATCCACTAGAATCAACTCGTTTCCTCTTTAGTGCTGAAGACTCTGGAGGTGAGTCTGGAATTCCGAGTTGTTGAGCAAGTGACATTTCCTCGTCTTCTCTCTCCACCGTCGGAGGGAACGGTTCACGATTTCGCTCGGACATCAGATCATCTTCCTCCTTCAATGACGTCAAAGCACCTCTGCGATATCGCGCAAAAGGCGCATCAGACTCGTGACTTGAGGAGCTATCTGGTGAGCCAGCCGCTACAACAACGCGACTTAGAGGACTGGGCTTTACAGGTGAATATGCGTGAACCATCCTCTGTGCGAGGGGCTTTGCAACAGGGAAATTTCTGCGAAGGGGTGGCTCCATGTCTTGCTTTTCGTCCATTTCTGGTGGTGATTCGACAGGTGTATGCGAGGAAAAGACATCGCTGGTTTCGAGGTCGTGGAAGTCTGGTAATTTCGGCAAGTTTGATGGTGTGAAATTCGACGAAGCAAGGAATTGAGGAGGAGGTATAGGTAGTCCAAGATCCATGGGATGTCGAGGTAGAGAAGCTTCTGGTGATGGCGGTGGTAGAACAAAGGACGATGCTAATAGAGAGGTTGACTTGGTAGGGCTTAAGTTCAATTTCCCGGTACCTCCCGCCTGTGTGCTGGTGAGAGTTATAGTTGGAACAGGAACCGGGATGACTTCTGTCTCAAAGGACGGTATTACTTTCTTSTCTTTCGGCGAACACATAGTCTCGCGGATTTGTGCAGTGGTGACGGCCTTTCTGCGGTTTGATTTGCCAACCTTGAATGATTTTACGGGCGACTTCCCCTGTGGTTGCTTCGCAATGCGCTGCGAAACACGCGGTTGAGTAGCTCTCGCTCCTCGGCTTGATTGAGCAACAGCCGGCACAACGGTTGGAATAACTACAGGGGCTTTGTCGACGCTCATCCTTTGAGTCGCCCATGAAGATTTCTCGCCCTAAAATAGCGTGAATATGAGTAAGTAGTTGAAACAAGAACATCCTGACCTCAAATACTGCTTGCTTTTCATTGAACTTCTGGGCCTCATTTGCTAAGGTTCTCTTCTCTTCTTCAAGTTCCCTCATGATCCTATCCAACTTTTCTTTCTCCTGCGCATTGACGTATTTCGTATCTACCATCAACTTCTCATGCTTTTGAACGTATTGATCAAACTGGTTTTGGGCTTCGAATAGTTGGGCAGATGATTCTTCCTGTAGCCGTTCTTGGTAACTACCGTCAAAATATGTTTGCTGAGCATGATAACAGACATACTAATTTCCCGGCGAAGTGAACCAACTGTATCTCGCAGCTTAACAACCTCGGCTTCTTGTTGCGGGTTTGATTGCAGCTCTGCAGAAGAGGGTTGTGCTGGAGGTGAATCAGAGAGCACCATTTCTTCAAAGTCATTGATAGCCATTGCTACCCTCAGCTCTGCAGCATCCGGTGGATTGAGAGGGAAAATATTATCCAACGTCAATTCGGGAGGCTGTCGCATCTCATCAGTCCTTGTCTTGTAGTTAATAGATGCAAATCACCTCTTCGTCGCTGCCCGGATTATGCGCCCTGCACATGAGCCCGTACAACTGGTTTACAGTCCGCAATACTAGCTTTTTCAGTCTCACATTCTCTGTCAGGAGCTGACCCCGCGCCTGTTCAGCCTGTTCGAGTGCCACCTCCAGAACTTGAGGGCCTTCGCCTAAGCGCTCTGTGCCTTCGACAATTTCGGCATTAGCGCAAGTAATGCCAGAGGGCACAGTTGAGAGTTTCGACTGCACGTCGGCAACTTTCGACCATCTTTCAACCATACGTTCAAACTCTCTTTCCTTCTTTTTCAACTCTGTCTGGTGAGCCGTTCGTATAGACAATAACGTTGATCTAGTGCGTTGAAGCTCCGCGGATGTCTGCTTATGTGCAGTCTCTGAAGCCTGTAACGTTTTGGATGCTGCACTTGATTTAATAAATTAGCATTACGAGTATGCATATACACATTTATGACATACGCCAAGCGAGATTTCTGTAGATTGCCTTCTCTTTCAGCGTTTTCGGCTTCGCTCTGGGCAGCGCGATGCATAGACTGCAGTCGCTCATAGTCATACTGAAGCACGCGCAGTTTAGTCGAGAGATCTTCGGCTCTTGTCATGTCGTTCTGCCTAATATTAGCACCAAGTGTGCATATGGTCGGATGTAATTACCGTTCGCTGGCCAAGCAGGTCGAGCAAGCATTTTGCTATGCGCTCGGCGTTGGCATTAGAAATGCCGTCCAATGATAATCCTGGAGGGGGCGCAAAGCCGTGGGCCACCAGTTGGGCATTGACGTATTCAAAGGTGGAAGAACTGGTGTCTGAGCATGTAGAGGCAAACGAAGGCTCGCCAGAGTCGGAGAAAGAGTTGTTGGCGCCCCAGTGGACGGACTTCTTGGGTGTCGCCATGTCGCTGATGCCGCCACGCGCTGAGTTCGTTGAACGCGGCGGATCACGTGTCCGCGTGTGGACTTCTGAGCGAAAACAGTGCGGCTTTAGTTTCACGGTACACCTCCACAAGGCATGATACCCATACTACAATGACGAACATAGATTACAAATTAGAAGTGATCTTTAAAGATGTACAAATGCAATGAGATGGTGTAGACTGAGGTAAAGATAACACTAGAAATCTTCATCAAGAGCACTGTCGAACCAAGTCAGTCTCGTATTTTTACGGCAAGAATGTACTCACAATGACTTCGAAGGTTGAGCAGATGACTCAGCATCACTCGCGACGTTGACGTTTGCCTTCTGGTAGTCTGAGACCCGCTTCTCGAAGAAGTTCGTCTTGCCTTGCAGCGAGATCATGTCCATGAAATCGAAGGGGTTTGTTGAATTGTAGACCTTTTCATTACCCAGAGCAACAAGTAAACGATCCGCCACGAATTCAATATATTGACACATCAACTTGGCGTTCATTCCGATCAGGCTCACTGGAAGTGCGTCTAATCTCATTTGTCAGTACACCTATCAATGTTGCAGAGTTCGACGAACCAGTTAAGAATTCCTGTTCAATTTCAACGGCTTCCATGATAACCGCCTTGATGACTTCCGGATGAGGACGACGCTTGAGGTGGCTGAACAGCAAACAGGCGAAATCGGTATGCATGCCTTCGTCACGAGAAATAAGTTCGTTGGAGAAGGTTAAACCGGGCATCAGTCCCCTCTTCTTAAGCCAAAAGATAGATGCAAAGGAACCCGAGAAGAATATGCCTTCGACCGCAGCAAAAGCAATCAGCCGTTCGGCGAAAGTGGAATTTTGGTCAGAAATCCATCGTAGAGCCCAATCGGCCTTCTTCTTGATGCAAGGGATGGTGTCGATGGCATCAAAAAGAAATTCGCGCTGGCGCGCGTCTTTGATATAGGTATCAATAAGCAGGGAGTAGGTCTCCGAATGAATGTTCTCCATCATTATCTGGAAGCCGTAAAAGCAACGCGCCTCGGCAATTTGTACTTCGTTCGAGAAGCGCTCTACCAAGTTTTCGTTCACAATTCCGTCAGACGCAGCAAAAAACGCCAGGACGTGTGAGATGAAGTGACGTTCGTTATCATTCAGTCGATTCGTCCAGTCATGAAGGTCCTTGGATAAGTCCATTTCTTCCGCCGTCCAGAAGGAGGCCTCGGCTTTCTTGTACATTTGCCATATCTACAGCAGCTCTGTTGGTACTTGTATGGACACAGCACCTGTGCATACCTCGTGATATTGGATAGGAAACAATACGAAGCGACGTTTGGACTCCCTGAGCAAAGGCTCTTCGTCTAGGACACTTGTCAGAATATATCTATAGGAGTCACAGTGGGACGTACTCTCATGCAAGTCGACCTCACCAACAAACTTTGTTCTCAGTTCACCTAGGCTACTACACACTTGCTCGCCTTTAACAACATTTTTGGGTGACTCCTTTTTCAATGGGGAGTCAAGTGAAAAAGATTCTAGTGCWGCCACAGCCTGAACGAGACTCGTCAGAAAAAAAGGACTACCAAACTGAATGACCCGACCTTTTTAGTCGGGGTAGCGTCGGAAGAGAGGATGAGTGTCATTGATGTTGATGTACAAAACCTGATGAAAGTGGGAACACGGTTAGAAGGCTCTTTAAACGGAGGACGCGCCGTGTGGTCCTGTTTTTTTTGATGTGATCAATGGCGCGCGTTATTTGCAGGTGTTGATGCGGTCGTTGACGTCAACTCCAGAGTCGGACTCAGACGAACCAGCGCCCTCTAACGTTTAACCTGTATACATTTGCTTCTTCGTCGCGGGACACACATTTGCATATCGTCTTGCAATAGATTGTATTCAAAGACAGAAAAAATGAAGAGGGCTACACTTGTTACCCTATCCTTCCCAAGCATTGTCCAGCTGCTGCAAAGAGCATGAACTTGCCGTGATACACTTGATAAAGCTAATACCAGCGATCTGAAGTAGTCAATTTGAGTCTACTGTGCGTCTGCAAACGGGTGGATCACGTGCCCGAGCGCAGTCTTACGGCACCCCTGTCCGCGCTTACACCGAGTACGGCCGCTACGCACGCCTGATGGTTTGATTGGATTGTCGGAACTGGCATGCCGCTGCCCAGTAAAGACAGGCTGTGCAAGGATGGGGTTACCAATCGCAGCCGCTGCGCACTTAGCGTGATTACATAAGCCTCGGGTCTGCTGCAGAAGCTTGGATGAGCTGATTCACAGGCTGTGATTCCTTCTTCTTCGTTGATTCTCCGCGCATCTGAGGTCCGAATGCCAGGAATCACGGTTGCACCAAGCCCACCCGATGCCTCCAATTTTGGGCAACCTTCATCCTGCAAGTCGATGTTTCCGCCATGATTATTATGCAGGAAATTGATTTTTGTCACGTAGCCTTATATGATGATATGTCTGTTGCAGAAATCAAGAATAGGGCTAAGGAATCAGTGTCCAAGGATGCTCGTGGCTTCTCTGCCATGAGTCTCATAAAGAGTGCACACTCGCAGTTGTCCTTGGCGAAAAGTCATGAATCAAAAAGTGAACTGAAGAGTGCTCTGAGCGCATACATCAAGGCGGCAAGTCTGGCCTCTATGACGATGGARTCTTCCGAGTATAATTCTGAACGAGGAAAGAGTGGCGTCGTTCGCAAGGAACTACAGGAATTCATGGAGGTTCGGGTCACCTCTCCGGTTTCTCTCGGCTGCTGATCCTGTGTCCAGAAATACGCTACTGATATGAATGCTCGAGTGGTTTTGATAGAAGAGAAGCTCAAAAAGTCGGAGAAACAATCTCTGTAAGTAAATYCGTTTGCCAAGCGTAGTGATATATCCCTGTCATTGCAAATAGTGAAGGCAGTGAGGATCAGCCAGTTCCTAGGCCTCTTCCGAGCATACAGGATCGTGTGCGTGCGCTACAGGATCAAGGAATGGTCATCAGTACAAAACGCGCACCGCGCGATTCATCGAATGCGCCTCCTTCGCCCCTTTCACCAAAACGTATCTCAACTTCGTTTCCCGCGTCCTCCACCCTCGCATTATTATCAGCTTTATCACCACCAACACCCATCTCCTCTACTTCGTCACAGCACACCATTGTGTCTCCTTCGACGCTAGGTCCGCCATCACCATCATCATCGCCCTCTTCTTCTCCCCTTCTGGAGAATATGAAAAATCTTGACATTGCCGGATTCTCCCAAACATTTCCACCAATCGACGAGTTAAATGAGAATCCCATGTTTAGTCTGCCGTCCGTTCCAACCGGGATGGTCAATGGTGATAGCAGCAAGCGAGATCGCTTCGGAGACGAGCCACCACCCAGTGTGCCTTCAATAAGAGACTTTGTTCATCTGGAGCGGCCTGCAAGTACGCCTATTCCTCTAATCACTAGCGCGTTCGTCAGCCGACCTACCTCACCGAGTAAACCGTCAATCCCGCCAAAACCCTCTAATCTATCGAGCCACGTTGTAACAAAAACACACATCCCCAACACAAACGTTGCAACTCCAGAGGATCTACGTTGCTATCTGTCCGAGTACAACGTTTTACTCATCGACGTTCGGAACCGCGCGGACTTTGAGCAGGAGCACATCAAGGCCAGTGCTATTGTCTGCATAGAACCTTCGGTGCTGCTTCGAGAAAAGTACGTGATGAACTTGGAGCAATTCCCTAAATATTGATGCTGTTGCTTTATCCAGCTTAACTATCGACATGCTGGACGATGCCATGGTTATTGCACCAAGGCAGGAACAAAGTCTGTTTGCAAACCGTGACAAGTTYGATCTGGTAGCCGTGTATGATCAGGATAGTTCGACCTTCACCACACCTATCAACATTCTCCTGGGCACAATCAGTGAAAGGGCGTTTAGAAAGATGTTGAGAAAGATGCCGATGATGCTGGTAGGGGGGCTTAACGAGTGGAAGCGGAAATTTGGGGAGTCCGAAGTTGTCAAAGGGGAATCTGGGTTCCCAAGAAGTCCTAGGTCACCTCGATCGCCAACTTCAACTTCGGATTCTCCATTGCCTGTCTCGTCAACTGCGATGCAGCTATCCACATCCCCGTCTCACAATGGCTATTTACCCAATGGAAATGCCAGGCTGCATTCAACTTCGCCTCTAGCACCTTCATTCCTTCCATCTACCGATCAACCGCCGATGCATAGCCCACGATCAGGTTCTCATGCCCCTCTGACGTCCCATTCAGAAGTTGACCAACTACAATCGCGTAGTACCCTTGTCACCTCCCAACCGGGCTTTCCGATTGATCAGCCACAGGCCCGTAGGCCATTAGTTAGTTCCACGCCATACGTGGGAGAACATCGACCAGTGTATTCGGTAGATAACGTTCATGGTCATAGCAGGTTGGCTTCAATGCATTGTTTGTTATTCCATGTTTTGACGTCCTTAGATCACCCGCCGAATCGTATCCAAGTTCATCACAAGTAGTAGAGTCAAGAAATGGTATAAGCCGGAGGCCAGCCATGTACAGGCCAACGTCCATCTCTGTTTCCCACAGTCGTGGTGCAGCAACTGGCGTAAGTATCTGCCAGTTGTCATGAATATTTTCATTGATCCGCTGCTAGGTAATGGGCGAGCTTCCGATCACTAATGGCATTGCTTCAGCACCCATAACATACCCTCAAGTACCACGACAGATATCCCCAACGGCGTCAGGGTCCAGCTCCACATCTTCCAATCCATTTTCTACCCCAATACATCAAGGCATTGTGTCGCCTCCCCAAGCGTCCATCAATCCGTCTAAACTCTCACGCAAACGGAGTGATTACATTGACCAGTCTCAAGAAGCATTGTCAACCTTCAATAGTAGTCGTGGTCCCATTGACTATCCCGTATCTCAGATACTCCGACCACCACCTGCCGCCGCCTCGTCATCACTGGAACGGCAAGATAAAAGAGTACAACATGTACCTCCGCGACCGCCTCCTCCTCTAGAGCCTAAACCGCCCAGAATAGATTCGGAGTATCCCGTAACATACTGGTCCGACTCACAAGTAAGCACGTCAGGGTTGAAGAACCTAGGCAACACATGCTACATGAATGCACCAATACAATGCCTCAGCGCAGCCGTGCCATTTGCGCGGTTCTTCACAGGTGAGGAAAGCTTTACAAGACTCTTAASTTAACTGACAGAGATGGTATGATTTAGATGGTCGGTGGAAGAGCGCCATCAATTTCATGAATCCACTTGGATCAAAAGGCAAGCTGGCTGGGGCTTTTGCCGAGCTCGTGAGACAGATGTGGCTTAGCGACATGCCGTACCTGACGCCGCTCGAGTTCCGAGTAAGCAGTATTCCCCAAGAGCATGTCATCTRTGCAACTCAGAGTCGCCGCTTAGAAATCGATATGTCAGCTAAAGAGTGAATTCATAGGGAACGATCAACACGATTCGCAGGAGTTTTTGACGTTTCTACTTGATGGTATTCACGAAGACCTGAATCGAATCATAGCTAAGCCTCCGATAAAACATGACCCCGAGCAAGAGGCAGCGCTCGAGCGGATGCCGGTGCAGCTTGCAAGCGAGCAAGAATGGCGTGCATGGCGGATGCAGAACGATAGCATCATCGTAGACTACTTCCAAGGTCAATTTAGGAGCCGTTTGCAATGTCTGACGTGTCACGAGGTACGCGCTTGACTTCATTAACATGATGATGATATTTAACAATCGGCGTATGTTAGACATCAACGACATATAACGTGTTTTCCATCCTGCAGTTACCTATACCCCATGCAAAGAGCGGAAAGGTGCCGATAGAACGGTGTTTAGACGCGTTTTTCAATGAGGAGGTGCTAGAGAAGGACAACTCCTGGTACATATTTCCCACCCTCTTCGATAGACTCCGCTGAATCCTTCCTCCAGGGACTGTCCTAAATGTAAAGTAAAACGGCGAGCAACGAAAAAGCTTTCGCTTGCTCGTCTGCCGCCAATACTGGTCATTCAGCTTAAACGGTTTGAGGCAAATGGGCGATTTTCGGACAAGATCGACACCTTTGCGGAATACCCCACAAAGGCACTTGATCTTACAAACTATATGCCTCCCCCCYTGCCTCCAGGCGCTGATAGAGCCCAGCTGAATGGAGGGTCGCCTATGTCGCCTGACGATCCCCGGACGCAAGTGTCCCCTTACCGATATGACTTGTACGGAGTGACAAATCATTACGGTAATCTGAGTAGCGGACACTGTGAGTCCATTTTTTGTGTTATGCTATTAGACTTGACAACTTRAATGCGTTTTCTCAGACACTGCGTTCATTGCTTCACGGGACGGTTGGCTGTACTGCGACGATAGCAGCGTTAAGCAAGTGGACCCAAGACAGGTCGTGGTACGTCTATTTCCGTTTTCTTGTTGTTCTCCACTAATGCAAGGAATGGCATTCGGACAGAATCAGAAAGCTTATCTTCTGTTCTACAAACGAATTAAAGCATGACTCGGCATTTCATCTTTCCCTAATTCTACAAACTGTTTTATCGTATTCACTGTTAGGATCTACATTTAACCCGTCTATATTACCAGATAGTTGCTACACTGTATTCTAGGCTCCCTTGCATTATTCATACTTAGTGCGAACGTCGTAAGATATATAATTGTTTTTTTACATTGTTATGATACCGTTATGTTTTTCTTTGCTATTCCATTTAGATGATAATGATGACGACGATGAAGCAGGTGACTTGTCGTTGTCCTCCGAGAGCTTGCACATATGACATTGATAGTAGATGCCATCTGAACTGCGGTGCACTGCGCTCCTGGAGATAGTTTCGGGCTGTATAGACGTCAGTGCAACATGTGGCGTTGAGGCTGACCCCTCTACAGTATTAGACTCGTAGGAATGCGAACTCTGCTAGAGTGCAGAGACCCATACGCCGCTTTAAGGTGGGCATGGAGAAGAAGTATACATTGAGGATCATCTGCTGCCAATGTTGAGGGCCCTGCTTTCGAAGGGGTTGAGCTACTGTAACGTCATACTCGATAAAAGTCCAAGACCCTGCCATCCTGATCAAAGTACCGTTGTTTATGAGGCTACGGCGATATCAGCATGACTCGATCAGACGACAACAAACCTTGATGATGAAGCAACGAGGAGCGCTGAGAAGTTGCACTCTGCGCAGCGACGTATAAAGGCTGGATGGTATTCTGATCCTCTGGAGCCAGGCTTGGGAGAAGGGACGACGTTCTAATGTACGAGGGCGTGCGGACGCCGGACGGTAGATGAACTGTTTTGTGCACGGTGTGACGGGTTTGTGTAACGGACTTGGCCTTGATGGAGGAATGACGGAACATTTCCTATTACTAAGCGGATCAGCGGAGCTGGAACCAACACTATTAATATATCTGTCACATAGTAGTTGCAAAGGGACAATCTTACAACTGTGAACTCTTGCCTGACTCAAGTAGAACTACTATCCCCTGAATCTTGTGTGGCTCTACTGGATTACCCACAAATGCCACAGTTTGACAGTATGGCATGGGTTATCCCATACCATGCAGTAAGTTTCACATAGTGTTTAAAAGTCTGGTCCAGTCTGGTCTTTTCATTTTCCGAGGCTGAATGTAATGAGGCTTGGTCTTATACCGGGCCAGCTGAGCCAATTCTTGTAACAGGCAGTTAAGAGGGCGGCAAATGCCAAGCTGCAGTGAGCCAAGCCTGACCAAATAGACACCTGCTTGTATGTTCAGTAGTGCATACTACAGGCCACATAATCAGCCTCGGACCTGCTGCTTGGTGGCCCATACCTTCAAGTTTTTTGGAGGCAACTGGTAGGGCTGCACACCATCCGTTATACAGCAATGGCCATACACCATATGGGCACTGACAGTATATGGCTTACCTGTATACCATCCATATACATTCCAGACAAGGTGGCCAATGGCATGGCTGCATGGATATTGAAATGGCCATTTGATGGTTAACAGTCTTATATGGCAGAAGCACAGGCTTGTATTTAATGTAGCATATGAAAGATTATCTAGACAAGGCTGCTGTGGACTGAGCATGTGCCAAATGAAGCTTCTTCTTGACAAGCATCAAGACTTTGATTGTCTCAGGGTGTAGGCTTGCATGCTGCAAAGAAATTGTATCATGGCCACCTGAGAAAACCCATTCAACTGCAACAGCAGACCCTAATGAAGCTTCAGTGAAAAAGACATCCACATTAGCTCAGGTACAGACCTGGGATACAGAGAAGATCACACACAAACCAGAAGAGATTTGGGAATTGCACTCATTGACCCATCCACCAATGAATTGGATTGCATGTCTCAAAATCTTCACATGGAAGCTTGAAAAACTCATCTAACTCATTCAGGATTGTGGCAGTCTTTCAGTGAAAATGTGTGGTGAAGTTCTTTTGAGGTGAGTGTAATGGTGTTTTCAAAGAAGTGGCACTGGCCTGGGGTGCAGGTGCTATTTGAGATGGCAGGTTATGTTTATTTGCATAGTGAGCTTCATAATACATGTGAAGATCTTTCTTTGATGACTCAAGGTAATCAGAAAGTATGGGATCACTTGCATAGTCAAGCATCAGGAAATTGGCCTTAGACAGATAAGGCTAGATAAGGTCTTAAAATATACAAAATATCCTTAATATATACAATTCTTGCATATCAAATGAC
>JNHV02000488.1:0-15505 GCA_001691785.3 Amanita brunnescens Koide BX004
AGCATCGTTCACAATGTTGAGGCGATCCATAGTTTGAATCACACGTTGCTCAATACCACTCTTGTTATCTACAACAGCCTATGACATAATTAGTACCTGTATCGAGACTGCGAAGTGCGAACATACCTCTCCAATGTCAATGATAGTATTTAGAACGCTGACAGGTGCTTTGGCCAGGGTCCCATCGAGAAATGTCTCGATTCTTTTCAATAATTGCTTGACGCCATGCCACGCTAATAACTGTTTCGTCATTGAGCCCTGTCCATGGCGGTAAGTTGGATCAGCGGTCGTTACGCCGTGTTTATTGATAAGGCCTTTAGGAAGAGTCAGTGTTGTCCGGCAAGTTGTCAATGTATCTTACCACTTTCTGCAGAAGAAGCGGGATCCGAGGAGGTGCCTGGAGTGGACTTGGTGGTGCATTCTTCCCGGTATATGTCAACTTTGAGTTCACAAGTTGTGATCGAGTTACTCACCAAGTTCGACATGATCAGGTAATGAATGTGATGTATCCTTCCCCGTCGCCTGAATCATGAGAGACTGGGAGTCTGTAAGCATTAGACGGGAATGAGGTATTAGATATAAATCAATCATGTATGATTATAGCACTTACCTGGACCTGTATGACCCAGAGACGATTTAGGTGTGCTCGCAGTGTATGTTTTCAAGAAGAGATCCGTATCAGATGAGACATTTCCTGGAGAGATGGAAATCGGACGTGATAAGTCCTGCGTCCTCGAATGTTGAGATGAACTTGAAGCCAGTTTCCGACTTTTTGACGGCAGTAGATTTTGCAGGAAACTTTTGACTTTTGACTGTCGTTGGTGCTCCAGAGATGGGGACATGTCAATATGAAGAAGTGCAGGGCCAAGCTGTTGTTATTCAAGTTAATAATTCAACTGCTATAACAAGAATACAAATACATCCCCATGCGGCGTGGCATTCCTGTGATTGGGCACGATCCACTCGGCCAAAATGTAGCCAAATACTTCCGTCAACAGGGATGTCCCGCTCGCACCTGTGCCCAGCGCAAGTGTAAGTCCTTTTCTCTGGGCATTGACTCTACCTAATTGTCGTCCGCGGCAACGACAGGAGCGGGTACCTTGTCATCTATATTGCCGCMTTGACAAGCCTTACTGCCTCCGCTTCCTGATCGAACTTGAACGCACTATGTCGAGACTCGACGGGGGCGATCAGCTGCTGTGATGACACGCTTCAACTAGAGTTGTATAGTTCAGCTGGGAAAAATTCTTGTCCAGCTGGACGCAGGGTCCTAACAATATAGATGAGGGGTTTAAGCAGGTCTCAGGCATTGCTGTCGCGCTCCCTTCAGCTAGTATATGCGAGCCCATTCGCATACATTGACTTATCTGCCCTATCCCCTTACAATGCAGCGCATATACGGTGTGTGTACAACGTTGTTGCGCGACAGAATATACTGAATGAATTGCAACCTTTATAGCGATATTGTTCAACCTTTGACCGCCGCGTTTTCGGAAACCGGAATGTCGTTAGACGTCTACATTGGAAGTTGGGAAACTTGGGGGCGGTCTCTCACTGTCAGATACCTTATGCGCTTTGCATAGTATTCTCGCTGATGGCGTTGCAGTCTTACATATAACGAGAGATCAAATTTGGCTCTTTACCAAGCGGCTTCTGTCTATCACATTTGAAGAACATTACGTTGAGGTTACTTACAAGTTCTATGAAGGAGGATCCGAAAGGCTGTCTCAAACGATGAAACATGATGCTCCCGGTTTTTTTGGGCATATCGAGGAAGAACTCAAGCGGGCAAAGATGATGTTCTATGGAATTCATTTGCAAAATAAAGAAGGAAGTGTTGTGGACGAGTCGAAAGTAAGTATCTTCACCATTGACAGAGGGAATCAATCGACGCCCACGCGCAGCTGTTTATATGGAACGCAGAGCTATCGAGATGCTTGCTTACCTTGTTCGCTCGCGTAGCTGCGTCAAGGCGCGCTGTGCATTGTTTAAGGAGTATATACAGGTGCAATTCTTCTGCTCAGGATTGATATGTTGCTTATCATCGCGACTGAACCTCCGTGGCTGAAATCGTCAAATATCAGGCACGAGATAAAGGATCAGTTCAACCAACGTCTTTTGGACCTTAARGATTTCGCGGATCAAACCATAAGCGCTATTTTTGTAGATGAACTAGAGGAATCAATATTCACGAACCTAATTCGTCCTTTCCAGTGCCATCCGCGAGTATAATACCACCCAAAGTACCCAACGACTTAGCTTATGGCTCGACTGTCTACCCCCGAAAGACAGCACCTATTTGCCTTCTGGAGTTCGTATCTCGTTTACATCCACGGGTGTATTGCTGAAGGGCCGCATTGAGATGCAAGCTGATTTGGCGGCATTCAAGACTTAGTACAAGGAAAAGGATGCTCAACATGTTCTAGGTTGGGACCAGACCATGCGCTCGGAACGGCTGGTTTGATTGCTGGATGTGACCCCGGTACGAAATAGCTGTCCGTGAGCTTGTACAAGGCCGTAGTTTTGCTCTTATTCAATGAAACGACGGGGATAATGTTTGCGGATATCAATAAGTTCGTATTCTGACTGTTTGATTCATATATTCAGGAGCCCTCTGTAGACGATGGTGACTTTGGCTTGCAGGAAGAAGAAAGTGTTGAAGAAGATCCCACTCCGGCGTGACGTGGATGATGGAGATATGTTTCAGTGCGTTCGGTACCATCCTTTAGTAACCAACGCTATAACTCATGACACCCTCGACAGCCGGAAGAATGAAAGCGGATCCACATGGCGTCGGGTGACAGAAATRGCTACCTCGACGCCATGATTGTGTGGATAAGCAGCTCAAGATTGCGAAGCGGATTGATGCGTTGGTGGAATCTGACTATTTGGAGAGGAGTCTTGACGATAGGAACAAGTTTTTGTAGTCATCTCCAGGCTTAGGAGTATACACGTCGCGCGTCACGGCCGTCACGGCTTCGACGGCGTCTCACGCCGCGCCGCATGGGGATGTATATGTATTCTTGTTATAGCAGTTGAATAACAGCTTGGCCCTGTAATTCTTCATATTGACATGTCCCCATTTCTGGAGCACCAACGACAGTCAAAAGTCAAAAGTTTCCTGCAAAATCTACTCCCGTCAAAAAGTCGGAAACTCGCTTCCTCAGCCTTCAAGTTCATAATCTCAACTTGTCGAGTGTGGGCCGCCGCTTTGCATGGCAGGTCCGAGGCCTGATGCAGTAGAGGAGGGCAGGGAGGACAGGTGAGACACAGACGAGACAGAAATCCGAACGGAAACAGCAATGACTTGGCAACCCGATGCGTCACTAGTTACTCGTCGCTCGTCGCTCGCTGCACTTGTCGCCCACATTTCCAATTATGTCCACTTTCAAAAAGCTGCAAAGAGATGAAATCAAAGTATATGGACATTTCTACTTCGAGTATATAAAGCTGTTTCAAGACCATGCCGATATCCTACGCCAAGATCCCAATGAGTCTCAAGCAGCTTGTGCCCGAGTCACTGAAGAACTTAAGGCTGAGCTTGCAGGCAGTCGGCCGGCCTCAGCTCTGAGCATTAGTGAGATACATTCATCTTTGGACGAGCTTGAGAGGAGGTGCAGGATAGAAGCGCGGTCATTCGACGAGTGAGCCGTTGTTGATCAGCCCATTCTCGAGCTCCAAACTCATCTTTTTTTAGCCATGTCCGGATCTGTTTATGTTTTGCGGGATTTCTCCAGCTAATGCTTGAATACGTTGTTGGCGATATCAATGTGAACTCTGTTCTCGAGGTTGGAAGCCACTTACTGTAAGTCTCGAGTCACTTTACTCCAACTGACATTAACTGTTCATTGGATCTAGAAGGGAAGATATTTTATAGCAGCCATCACCAACCCCTTTGTACGTCCCGGCGATTACGCACGTCATCCCCGAGAGACCGGCGGTCCTCCGCGGGGTTACGTGTTCCGACATTGAAACGTGGCGCTCATGCCCGGCGGGACTCATTGGGAAACGTTTTACAACGTCGGAGGAATATATGCGGAATCAATTCATAACCTCGGATTACAGCGTCAAAGCGGTAAAAGGGGCRCAATACGACGTACTCTACCTAGATCGAAAGGAAGAAACAGTGGGGAAAGACGAGCTCTTGGAGGAGCTGGCGGACTGCTATCTCGTCCTGGACCAACATTGACCACATAGCTACTTGTACATCCCACACTCACACTATCTAAGCATATGTATACTAGTTGTGTCATCTAATCCACTACTATCTGCTTGAATCGCCACATCTCCTGGCGTCTAGTACTGCTACACCACAGTCGGAAATACAGATAGACGTCGCGAATATCGCGGACATTGAGCACATTGCAGACGTGGTGGAAATGTCAAAACCCACAAGAATGACCTAAACGAAGTATAGCTGAGGGCAGGAATGTTAACGCTGCAGCCGATGRTGCAAAAGTAAACGGGTGCTCACTTGGCTCTGCAGGCCGCGGGGAAACCTGAGCCGAAGGAGGCGACAGATGCAAGGATCATTGGAAATGGACGAGCAGAGGGCGCGGTAGCGACATACGATGAAAGGGACATCAAGGGATTGCGGGAGTGTTCATTTGATAAGACGAATAATGCGATTGGCAAAGGAGGGAACGCATTGAGGACGCATAGGAATTTAAAGGCTGTCGGTATTACCAATAGTTTGCTCCGCGAAACTGGACACAATTCGATGATCACGGCCATTCACGTCGGAAGCGCTTGGCCATCCACCGTGCCGAAAAACGGCACTGATTTGCCTCCTGGAGTTCGTATCTTGTCTACATCCACGTATTGCTGATAGTTATCGCGTTCGACGCACATGTTCTTAAGGTGAACGTTGGATGGCAATTTACCAGACGARCATGTGCGGAAGCCTCGCTTTACGACGCGGATAAATGGTCGATCAACCTCATTCTTAAACTCGACAAAATCCAGGTTGACTTCATTGACCTAGAGCCAAGAAGGCGTGGGCGTCTGCGGAGGAAAGGGGAGACGCGTTGAGAATATTTGAAGAGTTGGAAACAGACAAATGGCGCGGTCAATGCCCCTTTGACGGAAACGGTGGCAAGTGTGGTGAGCATTTGGAAGGAGGACGTCATAATTGCTTCGTAACTATTTAGAAGACATCGTACCTTAGAACTACCAAGGACTGCCAATGATTAATGATTAATGGTTTCTAGGCAGGAACCCAAGCGTTGTTACAGGCTTCGGAACAAAAAATCCCATGCCGRCCGTAGATCCGCAGCAGCAGCGCGATTGCCGTCTCCCTGTGACGTCTCGTACCACCAGCTTATGTTCAATTGAATCCTTCTGTCCATGATTCTAGGAACTGGTGCTGACACGAGGCAAGTCAGAACCCTTTCACCCAGTTTAACTATAACTAAAGGTCGCATTTCCATGTCGCTGATATGCGTCGTGTCAAACAAGTAGTAGTCCAGGTAGGAGGTGATACATACAGGAATCATTGAACTGGACGTTCTACGTGATACGCTTGAAATGGTAGTCTCAATCACGAGAGAAACTTGAATGAGAGAAATTTGTAGCGTCTAACTCCCAGCTATGGTGCTCACTACAGGGTAGAAAAAACAATCAATTAGAAATCGCGCGTTCGTGATCCTAATGCCATAACGCTTACCAGTTTGACTCTCTTTAGGGGAGGCCGAGGGAGGCCGCCGCCCACCTCTCTGAGTCTGTTCGGGCAACAATATCCACCCATGTCGAACACACCTTATTGTCCACATCAGTTACCGGAGGCGCATCAGATGGACTAGGCAACGACGATCCTCTCCTGTCTGGGCCGCGTCGGACGGATACACGAACGGTTGTTGCGTCCCTTGCGCCTGTTGAGCCTATGGAATTTCAGGTGGAGGGACTATAGAAGGCGCGGGTGCTTCCTCCGAAATCCCAACAGGGACAGGCACAAGAGTGGGCTCAACAATTGCCCTGTCTGCTTTGAGTTTTGGCACTGTCTCGGGTTCTGGTGGAGGAGCGGGCATGGCGGGGGAGGCTCTGGTGACGGGTCCAAGCGCAGGCGCTGACGCTAGTACCTGTTGTCGCTCCGGTTCTACTTCAACTTCCAACTCTTCTTCGCCAGTCACTGGCGCACAATCTCCGCCTTTGCGAGCTCCTCTTCCGTCTCCTTGAATCGCCTTGATCGACGTTAGGAGTTTGAGAAACTCCAAGGGCGGCTCGATCAACGTTCTGTCTATAGTTTAGTAGGTTTATCGTTGACATGGTACGTTTAAAAGTTATACCGGGGGTTTACGGTGAATGTGAAATATGTGTATATGTAGGGCGGGACTGCCAAGAGTGACCCCAAAGTGACCCGGGCCATTGAACGACACCGCCACCAGCGACGAATGATCAAGATGGTAATGACCCTGCTGGTCATCGGTCCCCCGTGAAACACCATGAATGGATCAACAATGGCCCGCCGTCGGGTCCGGCCAAGTTCATCACAGTCCACGATAGTCCATGGTGGTTCACGATGGTTCACGATGATTCGCGGTGAACAGGATATCTAATTCCGATATACGGACCGTATCCGCTTGTCTGCATCTCGTCCGAGTCGTCCTGTAGACTTTGTCCACTGGACGCTGCCACAAACATTTGCTGCAGAGTCGCCAACCAAGTCTTCATATCGAACCATATCRAATCGGGCTGTCGTCTTTCGCGTATAAGCATCAACCAGCTTTTCTCAGCGTCAAAACCATAGGTTGATTTTTCCGGCATCTTCCTGCTCCTCTTCGCTCTCGTTCCGCATATATGGCGTATTCTGAGCTGGGATGGTCCGCGTTCAGGAACGTGGCTGGAGATGCCCGCATTAGGTTCTCAGGCTGGCACCTAGACCGCCCTGGCATCAAAGGCTGTTTGTATAACAGGCAGCTTGCCCCTTTTCCCGGTCATTCTTCTTCTTATCGTCATGTCTTCTTCTCAAGAGCACCAACGACCGTGGAGACTCCGAGCTAAAAGTTTCCGGCGAAATTCAGTCCAGCCAAACAGTCGGAAATCCGCTTCGGTGTTCGATTCGACGCCCAACACTRGCTCGTCTCTTCCAAGCAAGTCACAGTGCTTTGATCATACCTGATTGATATCTAATAACCTCGTCCCTGTCCGATTTTACTGTTCTATGGCTGATAGGTTCCCAGTCTGCCATGATTCAGGCGACGGGACAGATTACATCGCATTCATTACCTGATCATGTCGAACTTGGTGGTGAGTAGCTCGATCACTTCTTGTGCACTCAAAGTTTAAGTATACCCTGAAGAACGTACCCCCACGTCCAATACGTATCTCTCTCCAGCCGCCAGCTCTACGCATCTTCCTTCTTCTGCAAAAAGTGGTAAGATACATCGACAGCTTGCCGGACAAGCGAGGCACTGACTGTTCCTAAAGACTGTTTCCATAAAAAGACTGTTTCCGTCACAGCAACGGAGCCGACGTTGCCATTGCCGATCTTTCATCCAGCTCATGATCACAGACAAGGTTCAACAACGAAACAGTCACTTTTATTAGCGTGGCACGGCGTCCAGCAACTATTGAAAAAGATTGAGCCATGCCTCGCCGGGACCCCAGCCAAAGCACCTATCAATGTTCTCAACACTATTATTAACATCGGAAAGGTATGCTTGCACCTCGCAGAGTCTGTATGAGAAGACTAATCGCGTCATAGGCTATTGTAGATAACAAGAGTGCTATTGAACAAAGTGTCATTCAAACCATGTATCGCCTTAACATTGTGAACAACGCTTTACTCAAAGCTGTGTCTGACAGCGACGTAGAATCAGCGATGCGCACGTTTACTGGGTTTGTCTTACGTGTTTCCTGTAGTCCTCATTCTGATTTGGCTTTAGAAAACTCGTTGACGAAGCTGTCATGCTAAATGGATTGTCGTCGAGCCACATATGGGAGAGAATAATAGAGAATGAAGAAGATGCCAAGAAGATTGAGGATAGTTTTACGCGCATAGATGAATATACGAAGAACTTTCAGGTATTGTGACCATCCAAGAACCTATGGGCATGCTAATGCGATCTTCTCTAGCTCGAAATTATCTTGAGCATTGAAAGAAATACCAGTGACTTGAGGAATGCAGTAACTGTACGTTGCTTTGAAGAACTGATTAGCAAAAGCGAGCTGACCACGAGTCCAGCGATTGCAGCTGGAAAGCTTGCCTCGCTCGCGCAAAGCGCTATACAATGCTGACATCGGAGACTCAAATGTGTTGACCCGGGAACCATGTACCGCAGGCACGCGGGTTGCCATACTCGAGCGCATATATCAATGGGCCCAAGATTCGACTTCAAATAGCCCACGGATCTTTTGGTTGGTTGGTGATGCAGGGTCGGGAAAGTCGACCATTGCTTATACAGTAGCAGGGCACTTCGATGACAAGATAAAAAGCGAAGCGCAAAAAATCTTACGAGCAACCTTCTTCTGCTCGCGACAGTTTAAAGAGACRAGAAGGCAGAAGAACATCATACCTACTATTGTATACCAACTCGCTTATCGATCCAGATCATACGCACGGGCATTACTTGGAGCCGACAAATTTGGTTCTGCCGACGTCCTCTCTCAGCAGATGGAGGACCTTCTCGTCGGTCCATGGCAATGCTCTGCTAACGACCGCCCACCGGAACTCCCGCCTTACCTTGTTGTCATCGATGCTTTGGATGAGATTGAGGGCGAGGGAGGGCCGGCGTTTCTACGAGATCTGCTCATGACAGTCAATGGCGGTCAGTTGCAAGGCCTCAAGTTCCTAATCACGAGTCGACCACATCCTGAGCTCGCCTCCCTCTGCGCCACGTTCTCATCCGACGCTGTCTGTCGTCTCTATGAGGTGCCTATGGACACTGTCAAGGCTGACATTGTGACGTACTTGAAGCATAAGCTACCAGATCTCCAAGACGCACCCGAGCTGACGGATCTCGCGCAGAAGGCAGATGGCCTTTTCATCTACGCCGCAACAGTCGTTAGATACATCAAACCGCGTTCCAAGATGACGAAACGTGAACAAGTCTGTCTCATGGGGAAACTCATTGGCTCCACTGCCATGTCCTCGACGACAACATCGCTGGTTGACGAGCTATATCAACAAATTCTGCGGGAGGCGTTTTCTAATCTTGAAAACGAGTTATTCGACATACGCCTGAGCATCCTCCACACCTTCCTTTGCACAGAAGAACGTGTACCCCCATCCATCGCGGCAACTCTTATCTATGACGCGGGCATGGAAGACGAAGCCGGTATTGTTTTCGACGAGCTCCACGCTGTCCTTTACGCCAATGAAGGTCGCATCTTCTGGTACCATGCATCATTCCCGGACTTTATCTTCACTCAGACGCGATCAAAGTTCGCGATTTCTGGCGACATCGTCGACATGTCATGTGATGCGGCTGCCCACAACGGAGTCCTCACCCGACGTTGCTTCGACATCCTGATGTCGAATCTTCGCTTCAACATTTGCAACTTGCCGTCGTCGTTTCTTCTCGACTCCGAGGTGCCTGAACTTGCCTGCCTGGTCCAGACGAATATCAGTGGCGTTCTCTCATACTGTTGTCGGTACTGGTCTCAGCACTTGGCCCGAGCTGCATCAAACAACCGTAATGATCTACTACCTTGTATCCTGGACTTTTTCCCTATGCGTGTTCTCTTTTGGATCGAGGCTATGAATCTTCTTCAATCAAGCGATCAGTGTCCATCAATGCTGCAACAAACCTATGAGTGGGTCCTGAGGGTGCGACTACGAATAACATGTTTCCGATATATGCCAAACTAATCCCGATGAATCAGGGTGATGGATCGCCACCGGATCTCGCTCAATACATTACTGAAACATTCTACTTCGCCACATACTTCACTGCAAGCCCAGCAGCCAAGTCAACACCGCATTTGTATATATCTTCATTGATGACATGGTCGCAAGATTCTGTGATATCCCAAACATGGAAGAAGCATTTCTCTCTTGCCCCGTCCATCATATATACGAGTATCGGTAACACCATGACTGTGTCACTGGTGAACATACAAATTGGTCACAGCGTGTCGGCTGTTGGATTTTCGCCCAACGGCACCCGTATTGTCTCTGGCTCAGATGAGAAGTCAGTGCAGGTGTGGGATGCCTGGACGGGCAAAGAGCTAAAGACACTGAATGGATACACTAGCGGTGTCACATCCGTCGCATTTTCGAGTGATGGGACCCATATCGTCTCGGGCTCAGGCGACAAGTCAGTGCGGGTGTGGGATGCCTCGACGGGCGAGGAGCTGAAGACATTGAATGGTCATACTTCCTACGTCACATCTGTTGCATTTTCGACTGATAGCACCCGTATTGTCTCTGGCTCATATGAGAAGTCAGTGCGGGTGTGGGATGCCTCGACGGGCGAGGAGCTGAAGACACTGAATGGACACACTGACTGTGTCACCTCTGTTGCATTTTCGAGTGATGGCACCCGTATTGTCTCTGGCTCATATGACAAGTCAGTGCGGGTGTGGGATGCCTCGACGGGCAAGGAGTTGATGGTATTGAATGGACACACTAACTGGGTCATGTCCGTCGCATTTTCGAGTGATGGCACCCATATCGTCTCTGGCTCTCTTGATTACTCAGTACGGGTATGGGATGCCTCGATGGGCACGGAGCTGAAGGCATTGGATGGACACACTTATTTTGTCATATCCGTCGCATTTTCAAGTGATGGCACCCGTATCGTCTCTGGCTCATATGACAAGTCAGTGCGGGTGTGGGATGCCTCGACGGGCGAGGAGCTGAAGGTATTGAATGGACACACGGACGATGTCACATCTGTCGCATTTTCGAGCGATGGAACCCATATCGTCTCTGGTTCAAGGGACCAGTCAGTGCGGGTGTGGGGTGCCTCGACGGGCAAGAAGCTAAAGACATTGAATGGCCACACTGACAATGTCAATTCTGTTGCATTTTCGAGTGATGGCACCCGCATCATCTCCGGTTCACGGGACAAGTCAGTACGGGTGTGGGATGCGTCAACGGGCAAGAAGCTGAAGACGTTGAATGGCCACACTGACTATGTCAGTTCTGTCGCATTTTCGAGTGATGGCACCCGTATCATCTCTGGTTCAAATGACAAGTCAGTGCGGATGTGGGATGCCTGGACGGGCAAAGAGATGAAGACATTGAATGGTCATACTTCTTACGTCACCTCTGTCGCATTTTCGAGTGATGGCACCCGTATTGTCTCTGGCTCATATGAAAAGTCAGTGCGGGTGTGGGATGCCTCGACTGGCACGGAGCTAAAGACATTGAATGGACACACTGACTGTGTCACTTCTGTTGCATTTTCGAGTGATGGCACCCGTATTGTCTCTGGCTCATATGACAAGTCAGTGCGGGTGTGGGATGCCTCGACGGGCAAAGAGCTGAAGATATTGAGCGGCCACAGTGCCGGTGTCACATCCGTCGCATTTTCGAGTGATGGCACCCATATCGTCTCTGGTTCAAGAGACAAGTCAGTGCGGGTGTGGGGTGCATTGACGGGCAAGACGTTGAAGACGTTGAATGGCCACACTGACAATGTCAATTCTGTTGCATTTTCGAGTGATGACACCCGTATCGTCTCTGGCTCAAATGACAAGTCAGTACGGGTGTGGGACGCCTCGACGTGCGAAGAGCTGAAGATATTGAATGGCCACACTGACGGTGTTACATCCGTCGCATTTTCAAGCGATGGCATCCACATCGCGTCTGGTTCATTTGACAAGTCAGTGCGGGTGTGGGACCTTGAGTATGATGGTTTCTACTTCATGTGTACCCCAGATCATTGGATTGAGTCACTACCTCGTCGTGACCGCCTCATGTGGGTGCCTTCGGAGCTTTGTGATGTATTATATCACCCTCCCAATGTCATAATTTCTCCTACGGGCTCTGCCACAGTAGACTTTGTGCATTCCAAGATAGGTACGGAATGGGCAGAATGTTATACACCACAAGTAGCTGTAGTGTAGCCCTTCTATTCTTTGACAAAGCATCATGTCAACCGCTTTTTCGATCCAATTCGAAATCTTCGGTTTCCCTGCATTTGAGAGTTGATTGCATTCTAATTTATGGATTAACATATGCTCGCATGATGTCGATTCGTTTGCCTCGAGCACGGGTGGGCTCCACACTAGCGGTTTCACGATTCACAGAGTGAAGGCGTGGTAGCGCTTGTCGCCAGCAACGATTGAGAACTAGGCAGATGCTCTCTTAGGCTACCTGTAGCGCGCTGCGCATTGCGCATTGTCAAATACCCGTCAGCAATCCAGCTGTGCTCGATCATGATGAGGTGGAAACAGATTGAGAAAAGTCTAGCCTTCCAACATTGGCTTATCTGGAGGAAAAGGTCAATGACGCAGAGTCAATTCTAGTCTGGAGTTGCGTGGACTAAACGGCTGCCATGCATCCTTCTGCGACTAGGTACCCTCAGCGATGCACCCGGAGGTGTCCTCTTTATAGTCAATCTGCGAGACCGCGAAGTGACCTCAGTTCGATYGGATACAGACTCCATATGTCATCGAATATAGGGGTTAAGAAAGTTCAAGCTACACTACTTGGTGGTGTATAACATTCTGCCCATGTCGTTCCTATCTTAGAACGTGAAAAGTTCACTGTGGCAGAGCATGCACGAGAAATTATGAGACTGGGAGGGTAAGACAGCACGTCACAAATCTCCGAAGGTATCCACATGAGGCGGTCGCGATGAGGGAGCGACTCAATCCAATGTTCTGGAGTAGACGTGAAATGCAGACCATCATACGCAAGGTGCCACACCCGCACGGACTTGTCATCTGAGCCAGAGACGATGCGGGTGCCATCACTCGAAAATGCGACAGATCGGACATAGTCAATGTGGCCGTTCAACTTCTTTAGCTCCTCGCCGTTGGATGCATCCCACACCCGCACTGACCCGTCATCTGAGCCAGAGACGATACGGGAGCCATCGCTTGAGAATGCAACAGATGTGACAAAGCCAGCGTGGCGGCCATTCAATACCTTCAACACCTCACCCTTCGAGGCATCCCACACCCGTAGTGACCGGTCAAATGAGGCAGAGACGATACCGCCGTCGTTTGAAAATGCGACAGAAGTGACAAAGCCAGTGTGTCCATCCAATATCTTCAGCTCCTTGCCTGTAGAAGCATCCCAAACCCGCACTGACATGTCTTCTGAGCCAGAGACAATACGGGTGCCGTCACTCGAAAATGCGACAGATCGGACATAGTGAGTGTGGCCATTCAATCTCTTCAGCTCCTTGCTCGTTGAAGCATCCCACACCCGTATTGACCGGTCATTTGAGCCGGAGATGATACGGGTGCCGTCAGTCGAAATTGCGACAGATCGGACAGAGGAAGTGTGTCCATTTAATATCTTCAGCTCCTCGCCCTTTGAGACATCCCAAACCCGCACCGACTTGTCATTTGAGCCAGAGATGATACGGGTGCCATCATTCGAGAACGCAACAGATGTGACTTCTCGGGTATGGCCGTTCAGTGTCATCAGCTCCTTGCCCGTCAAAGGATCCCACACTCGCACCGACATATCATTTGAGCCAGAGACGATACGGGTGCCATCGATCGAAAACGAAACAGATCTAACACCACCAGCGTGGCCATTCAATGGCCTCAGCTCCGTGTCCGTCGAGGCATCCCACACACGCACCGACCAGTCATCTGAGCCAGAGACGATACGGGTGCCATCGCTCGAAGATGAGACAGATCTGACATAGTGGGCGTGGCCATTTAATCTCTTCAGCTCCTTGCCCGTCCTGGCATCCCAGACCCGCACCGACAGATCGTTTGAGCCAGAGATAATGCGGGCGCCATTACTCGAAAATGCGACAGATCGGACGGAGTCAGTGTGGCCCTTTATTGTCAGCAGCGCCTCGCCCGTCGAGGCATCCCACACCCGTACTGACTGGTCATTTGAGCCAGAGACGATACGGGTTCCATCGCTCGAAAATGCGACAGATCTGACATTGTCGGTGTGGCCATTCAATATCTTCAGCTCCTTGCCCTCTGACGCATCCCACACCCGCACTGACTCGTCATTTGAGCCAGAGACAATGCAGGTGCCATCACTCGAAAATGCGACAGAGTTGACGTGGGAAGTGTGGCCTTTCAATGTCTTTGCCTTGCCTGTCGACACATCCCACACGCGCACTGACTTGTCAGCCGAGCCAGAGATAATACGGGTGCCATCAGTCGAAAATGCGACAGATGTGACGTCGTCAGTGTGTCCTTTCAATGCCGTAAGCTCCTCGCCCGTCAAGGCATCCCACACCCGCACCGACCGGTCGTCTGAGCCAGAGACGATACGGGTGCCATCGCTCGAAAATGCGACAGATGTGACGTTGTCAGTGTGTCCATTCAATGACTGCAGCTCCTTTCCCGTCCAGGCATCCCACACCATCAATGAACCATCGGCCGAGCCAGAGACGATACGAGCGCCATCACTCGAAAATGCAACAGCAAACACACTGTCATCGATATTGATTTTGATTAGTGGTACAGTCATTGTATTAGCGATATTCGTAAAAGAAATAGAGGGGGCGCGAGAGAACTGGTTCTTCCATGTTTGGGATAACAAGGAGTCCCGCGACCATGTCATCAAAGAAGATATATATAAATGCGGTGTCGACTGGGCTGCAGGGCTGGCAGTGAAGTATGTGGCGAAATAGAAGGTTTCGGTAATGTATTGAGCGAGAGTGGAGGCAAATTCGTCACCCTGCTTGATTGGGATTAGTTTGGCATATATCGGAAACATGTTATGCGCCGTCTGACCTTCAAAACCCACTCGAAAGMTTGTCTCAGCATTGAAGGACACCGATGGCTTGATCGAAGTAGATTCATAGCCTCGATCCAAAAGAGAACATGCATAGGGGAAAAGTCCCGGATGCAGTGGGATAGAACGTCGCGGCTGTGTGATGCGGCTCGGGCCAAGTGTTGAGACCAATGCCGACAGCAGTATGCGACAACCTCGCCGATATTCTTCTGGACCAGCTGCGCAAGCCCGGGCACTTCTGAGTCGAGAAGAAAAGACGAGGGCAAGTTGCAAATGTTGAACCGAAGATTTGACATCATGATGCGGAAACAACGGCGGGCGAGGACTGCGTTGTGGGCGGCCACGTCGCATGACATGTTGACGATGTCCCCGAACTTTGATCGCGTCTGAGTGAACATGAAGTCCGGGAATGATGCATGGTACCAGAAGACGCGACCTTCGTTGACGTAGAGGACTGCATGAAGCTCGTCGACAATAATACTGGCTTGTTCTTCCGTGCCCGTGTCAGAGCTAAGAGCTGCCGCAACAGTTGGGGATACGCGTTCTTCTGTGCAAAGAAAGGTGTGGAGGATACTCAAGCGCATGTCGAATAACTCTTGCTCGAGATTAGAAAACGCTTCTCGCAGAATTTGTTGATATAGCTGGTCGATCAGCGATCTCGTCGTCGAGGACATGGCC
>JNHV02000489.1:0-15557 GCA_001691785.3 Amanita brunnescens Koide BX004
GTGCCATCGTCCATAGCAAGGATCTATGAGATCGCATAACGTTGGCAACGGGATAGGATCGATGATAATAGACGAACCTTCTTGGGAGCTTTTTGATGCAACATTATCAGCCATTTCAAAGTAGCCACCCGTGTTTCCTCATATTCACTCAGGAACTGAACCGTCAATTCGTTGACTGTTGCTTGATAATCAAATAGGTCGGTTTCCTCGAGCGTTGCAGTTTGATTACCCGCATTCCCTGCTTGGCTTGAGGCAGAGACGGGAGATAGTGGCCGACTTTCAACACTGGCAGCGGTGGGAGGTGGTGTCTCTGGAGCAGAGAGCCTAGGAATTAAGGACGTTTCTACTACAGACGGGCGACTCCTATTTATCAATGGCGGCGGATTCGGTGCCTCTGGCGGAATTTCCGCCTGAGATGGCTTAGGGGTGCTTGCTCCCGCGGTAGGTGTTGGTGAGCGCGGCAGTCGCGATGGAGCTCGTTCCGGTATCTTTTCTGGTGCACGGGGTGGAGATGGTTCTGATGGAGAAGGCAAATTCTGGATCACGTTGAAGAGAAGCTTGTTGGTGTACTTTGCTGCGCTTTGTATCATGGATACGTGGTGAGCTAGATTCGGAAGAATCGCAGGGATTAACCGCGGTGCGAATGGTACCATGACTTCATGGGCAAAAGTGAGGAACTCTGCAAGCCATCTGAGAGCAGTKGACTGCTGAATCTCGTCATCTAAAGCACACTGTGAGATCCTGRCCAGTTATATGATTGGTTTCAACTGACGATCTGAATCGAGCTGTTGGATTAGAATTTCAATGATTGCAGCATAGTATATTCGGACACCTTGTCCTGGAACCCAGGCTATCTGGACATTAAACACTGTGAAGGAGTAAATGTGCAACTCACCGCCTGTATCGCGTTCAGCCACATCAGTCATAGGCGAGTATTCATCCTTGATAGCTGACTCATTGTCTAAGTTGGACTTTTCGTCGATCTGAGCAATAAAGGCAGAACGCTCCAAGACCTCTTGCTCTGGCGCCTTCTCTTGCGCTGTATCGGATCTCCTTGCGGTGTTTGGCACAGACACATCCTTTGCCTGCTCTTCGTTGATTCGGTTAACCGCTGTCACGTCACGGAGCTCGCGCAAGAAATCAGCAAGAACGTTTTCTGTGGCAGTCCGCACTTCTTCCGTCGGGTCAGATAAGTATTTGCTATCACAAACACATCAGTAAGATGTTTACTCAARATTTCGGACTCACGTACAGAAGCCCATCCAGAAATTCCGGTAGATACGTGATCAGTTCAAGCTCTGGGACCGAGTCCAAAACAGTAATCCACGAGACTAGGTAGCTCCGCGTAAACGGGCTTACGACGTAAATTCTCTCCTTGAGCAGCGGAATAAAGTGGGCAAGTGAGAACGCCCTTCCCGTTGGTTTGTCATCATCGCTACCGTCGGCGTAGGGAACCAAAACGCCACGAGCTTCAAAACGTTCGTCTCTCACTTTGGCCGTTGCGGGGTACAGAGGAATATAGACGGATGCATTCTCCGCTACAATGTCCTTCAGCAGACGGTCAAGTAGCTCTGCACCGTTCTTGACAGACAATTCAGAGTCGGCTGCGAGCTGTATTCCATTGAGACGCTCGCGTGGCTGTATCTATGAACAAACATACTTTACTGAGAGCGTCGAAAATCTCGTTGAAATAAACGAGGATCTCCCCCTTAGACACCTTGGCAATGTTGTACAGGCATTCAGCAGAGAAGTAGCGAATCCTGTTCTCCGGGTCGACGAAACAGTCCAGCAGGGGGCCCACGAATTTAGGCATGTAGGCGGCTATATCCGTAGCTAAAGCAATGGCCGTCCCAGCTAGACCAATGAGACCGCCATTTCTGATGTGTAGTGGATTTGAGGTGTTGCTGAACATCTCAATGAGCTGATCGATAATTGTAGGGATCTTCTCCCGGGAGCCTCCAGGGGCATTGCATTCTCGAACCTGCCTAAAGCCGGTCAGCAGACGAGAATGCGCATGATACAATGACGGTACTTTTCAAGCTCGAGTGCCGCAGCCTTGCGCTTCTCGTAGATCTTGTCCACCAACTGTTTGGCAATTGTTGCATCTGATAGAGCATGAGMGACCGGGGACGGAATGGGAAAAGAATATACCCATGTTAAACGAACATGTGTTCCACGGGCAACCGACAAGTCCGCGCGTCTGAGACTGACTTCACGGTGGCTGTGCCTTGCTTTGCTTATCTCTGGTCCTCGTCCACGTGTATTTCTGGCCTGTTTTCCCGACCATCGTGTAGATAGATGGCAAAAGTCAACCGTACAAGTGCTCCGAATACCAGTGATTAGTTTGTCAAACTGATACAGACTGCATAACGTAGTATATCTTTCTATAGTTGTTCAATAGAAAATTGGTGCACGGATGGCGCTGAGTAGAATGTTATCGTAGTCACCACCAGCCTCCCACATAGAGAAACCTCGGATTCCGGACCGCTGTATGAAATGTCCTTTATCGGAGAATGACTATTGAAGGACACGTTAATAAAATGCCTGACAACCGGAAGAGACCGCACCTGTGCGTTATCAAAGGAAACCATGATTTGGCTGTCCTTATTGTATACGTACGGCTGCATCACGTCATTAGTCATTGAAAATTTTACTTCATATCTTGGTTAATTACCGTCCTGCTGCAGTCGTCAAACATATAGTCAATTCCGTTACGCGGTGATCCATTGGGATTGAGATATCCAAGCGTAATCAAGCCCCAAAAGTCGACATCGCCACCAGGGCCTTGTGGGTTTCCGCAAACGTCAAGACCAGAATCACTGTCCCAAGCATCACCCTTGGGTTGGGCCGCTGCCTTGTCAATGGGAGGATACAACGCCAAAGAGGTTCCATTATAGGCATTTTCCCTCAAGACCTTGAATGAATGGCCGTACCCAGCCACACCGAGTACTATCTTGTGGGCTGGCATGCCTGCAGCCTTCCAAGCATTCACGAAAGAGTCTGCTGATCCCACTTTGTTCGCAGGTGCAGCGCAATTGTCGTAAAGAGGCGCATTAGGTCCGACCGTTGTATCCCAAGGTCCCCATATGTCATAGTTCATGATGGCAACCCAGGTTAGGACACGTGCAAAGCCTTCCACGTTGGTGGATGGCTGACCATTGGGAGCATAAAAGGGTCCGACAACCGCTGCGGTGAGAATAAGTTTGGCCCCAATTTCATTCTTTCGTAATTCTTCGATGAAGGCCAGGAAGTTGGCGCTGTCTTGTGGAGTAACAACATTACATCCGATACCCTGATGTGCCGGGTATTCCCAACTTGTTAGTGGTGCACTCGTCAGATATATGCGCCCCAGGAACACTTGGCAAGAACCTACTCAAAGTCAAGCCCGTCGAGATTGTATTTCTTTGCAAAGTCGGTCACCGTCTTGACAAAAAGAGTCCTATTCTCAGCCGACCCAACGTTGGACGACCAATATCGGGAACCCGTCCATCCGCCAATTGATACGAGTGCTTTGACATCCTAGAACATGGTTCAGCTCATAATGTTGATAAACGCCACCTCTGACTTACATGCCGATGCGCCTCTTCGACGAACTGTGGCAACAGGTCTAGATTAGACCCGTTCACTGGGGACAGATACGTTACGTCCGGCGCCGTCTCGCTAAAAATCAGCATTTAGCTCGCTCTAGCATAGGTCACAACGCTATGAACAAAAACATACGCGAAGGCATAGGTGATGTGGGTATACTTGGACCAGCTGATTTTGGATACGGGAAACGCTGGAGTTGAGGTAGCGTGCCAACCTGCGAACCATGCAGACGCGACTTTGCCGTATTTGCCATTGGCATTGATAYTTACGGCTCGACCGATTTGTGAAACTGAGAGCAAGAGCAAAGACGACAACAAGAAGAACCTCATCTTCGACAGAAGGTTGGTTAAGAGAGAAAACCAGCCGTAGGGGATTCTAGTTTATATGCATGCCTTCATTAGTTCATCTCCTTTAGGGGGAGGTTGACCCGAAGAGCGTAATCCACTTCCAACTTCCGATCATATTTTGTAACGCATTTGTGTTCCTATGGAAGCGACTGGTTCACTGGTGATAGGAGCGCAGAGCGTCACGGACAGACGTGCTTCTCGGAAGAAGAACTGAAGAGTCGCGAAACGTCGCACTTGCTCAGACAACTGTACATACTTATCGGACAAGGCCAAGTATATGCAATGCTGAGTTGGGTGAGACAGCCAAGGTTGCTTGAGCCTCGCGTGTCACAGCACAAGTACAAGTTCTTCAACTTCATTTGGCTAGCTGTGTTGACATAAAGCATATGTATGGTCGGCACGGCATGATGCATGATGATGTAATATTACTATTTAGCCATTTAATGAATTGGCACTCACCGTCGTTATCTCAGGAGGCATGACAGTCAAGGTAGAGCCGGCAGCGGCATTGGCTTTTAAGCATTGGCTTTCAAAACATGGAGGCGGATTTCACAAGGATGTCATGATTGTAGAAGGTGGAGTAACTCGGCTATTGTGTATTTTTCCTTGACCCTGCTTATCATCAAATCGGAAGATATTTGGGGCGTCTCCATCTTAGCTAAAGAAAACTTGCCACCGAATGCACTAGTCGTTTCCTGTCCATTTTCGTTGATTATCAGCCAATCACTCGCACGACGCGCCTTGTCGAGTTTTATCAATGTCCACGCCGTTGACAATTGGACCGAACGTCAATGGATCTCCACATATCTATGTTTTCATTGGATCATAACACAGAATACAGGGTGAGAGCCACGATCGTCGTTGATCAATATTCGTTTATCAAACTTCAATCTAGGGAAGGAAACCAAAACCTATTCCACTACGAATACATCCATCTTCTTCCATCGCCAGACAAACTGCGCACGCCTCATTATTTCACGGCATCCGAACTCGAAGCGTTCAGAGGTACCAATCTGTACGGAGCAACGTTGGACCAAAGACGCGAATGGCGCGCGGAATACGCCGAGTGCCTAGCTGCAATCTCAAGAGCGAACGCAGAATGGGCCGCATTATTTACATGGTCACTCTGCTTTCTCCGCGTGTGCAACACGTTCGTTATACCCCGCTGACATGTCTTGATGTTGTTTAATGTGCAGGGAGCGTTATCTGGCAGGCGCAACGTATGTCACCTCACGTGCATTCCCGTCTTCTCTTCTGGCACAGAAACCAACCCTGGTTCGGGATCCATCTACCGAGCCTGTTCTTATCCCGGGGCTTGACCTGTTAAACCATGCTCGCGGTGCTGCTGTCACATGGTCCGTGGCCTATCCTAGCCCGGACACCCCAGATCCAACAGGACAATCGCAATTTATTTCAGTCGTGTTGCATGACCCTGCAGAATCCCAGCAGGAAATCTATAATAACTACGGACCGAAGCCCAACTCTGAGCTTATCTTAGGTTACGGATTCTCTTTACGCCACAATCCAGAGGATTCCGTACTCCTCAAGGTTGGGGGCCTGGATGGACAGCGCTGGAGCGTGGGGCGAGACGGGCACGGAATGCAGGGGCTATGGAACGAGATTGTGCAATGGATTAGAGAAGAAGCAGAGGGGGATTGTGAGGATCAAGTGGAAGCAGCCGATCTTTTAACGGAAATGGCTCAGATGTTTCTGGAGCGGATGCCGCAGGCAGGGACGCAGGGCATACTCGGTGTGGCGCAGGGCATGCGCGGTGAAGTGGCGCTGATGTTGCAAGACTATGTGTCGGGTACGAGCGTGCAGGGACTCGCAGCACACGGCTGACTGTGGCAGGTCAGCGCGAGGTGCTTCTGGGCGTCGTTGAATACGCAAGGCAGAAGGCGCACGAGGCGATCGCAGCACGCGAACTGGAGACCGAGTGAGACCGGGCCGTGCGCCGGAACAGCGAGGAATGTTCCACTACATAGATACTTATCACATCCAGCTCGACTACCCTCAATCCACCTCAAGTACTTAGAGGGACCAACCGACTTTAGTACTAGTATTGCTCCGCTACTTCCATGGTCTCTGGCACTTCTGCAAAGTGCGAATTGAGATGTTCTACACTCTTGTACTAATCCTCTTCAAGAGGCAAGGATCCCGCGCCGGAGCGCAAGCGCTCTGCATCCTCCCCGCTCTCGTCCCCCAACACAGACAGCAGCGACGGGCCACCCCCCGCCCTGCCAAAGTCCAAGAAACGTTCGTCCCCAGAGATTATTTCTACCCCCCTCTAATGCCTGCGCAGCAAAGCGCGCAGAGACACGCAAGTGTCCCGTCTGTGACGAACTAATACCCCTTCGTCTTCTTTCCAAGCATGTGCTGCTTGAAGAGGAGCGAGTGGATGGTATCATCCAGCAGATTGGGTCGGCGGATTCGTTAGAGCATCTGGATGAATTCCATGCCTATGATGCGTAAGCAGCCTCTACGCCCTTGTCCGGGATTTGCCGTATGAACACCTACTACCAGCCCAGGCCCAAGCACCCGCCGATCTGCCCTCAAAGCTCGCAAGTCTCTCTGCTCCGGCAGCTCCGCGGACAGCGTCGAACAGGCTACCAAAATGATCCAGGCTATCAAGCGGCATCGCAAACAGCGGCACACTAGACTACGTGACCTCACACGGGACCTAGACGGTGATGCGACGAGTTCTGGAACTACCTCTCGCGATTCGTTTTTCCGCAGGCTGGCCGCTGGCGAGATCCAATGTCCTGTGTGCATGGCGAGCATCCGTGGGGACGACGATGTGGTCGAAGCCCACATCGATGCTTGCCTGGCGCACCAAGCAAGGCAGACTGAAGAGCGCGATGAGATGGATACAACAGAAGGCGTAGGCCACGTTGGCGATGTCACAGGTATGAGAAAGCACGGATTGACCCGGGCGAAAACTAATATTAAATGGCGGAAGGCACCGGTTTCCATACGCGAAACCCCGAGGAACAAGACGTAGACGATGATATCGATATAGACGGTGATGATCTGGCCGTATTCGGGGAACCGCAATTCACCGAGGGAGACGTGATCTCCCTCTCAAGAGACGAAGACTCGGACGATATGGATGAAGACGTTGACATCGATGTTGACGGTGAATCCGAAGATGAAGTGTATGATGAACAGAAGACATTGCAGGATCTCGTTGCCGAGCGCGGACGAGCAACGTCTGGTGATGGCGTTGAAGCAGTTCGCGCAAAGATGAATGAAGTAATGGGGGTTGGCGACACGGAAAGGCTCGACTCTGAAATTGAAGTTGCTCGGAACAAAGGAGAYGTAGGTGCATTGGTCAATGCACTAGAGAGCAAGATCAAACTACTCGTGGGTATATTGATCTAGGTGCTCATTGTCCCACTCAAAAGTGCCTCAGGAATCCATGCGCGTTTCATCTACAAGTTCACTCCTCTGCCGTATCTGTTTGGACCCATACACAGAACCTACTGTGTCTACGGGATGCTGGCACACCTGCTGCCGAGAATGCTGGCTTCGTTGCCTTGGGTCAACCAAGCTCTGCCCAATTTGCAAACGCATCACAGGTGCCACTGACTTGCGTCGGATTTACTTATAATTTGGCCTTAAAAAAATCATCTTGCACTTTTGGACTAGCGTCGCCTCTTCGTATTATGCTCGACTCTGGAAGTACTTTGTATCAGTAACGCTTCGTAGATACCATGTTTCAGGATGAATTTATGCTCATATCTGGCCTTGTCATGTCTACACTTTGAAAYGCCTGATAATCCACATGTAAACTGGGATACAGCAGGCCATGCGGTTCAGGTATGGCAATCGCCATACACCACGACATTTGAATCATARCAAGTAAAAGCGGAACCTGCTCACCTAGGTAATGGTATTGAAGTTCAATGAAAGGATTCAAGTGAAATAGCCATGCATTAAGCATTAGAATATATTATACAGACAGCGGGGGTGAYTGTGAACTCGTATGGACTATTTAGGCCAGTGGACTAATCAACCTAAACACAGCGTGTCAGCTAGAGACGGGGGACAGGACCGACCGCCATACTTGATAAGGGACGGCTGTGGATTGCTCCGCGTGAAGCCAACATAAATTATGAGAGGTATCCAGCCATAATGCAGTACGGTCTTGCAGGAGTCAGCCAGACCGCGCAAAGGCGTCAACGAACAACATACACGTCCAATTTCCACAGCTTTGGAAATAATTTCCTGAAAGAAGCAGGCAAACATAAGCRGGGAGCACGCTCAAGGCAGAACTAAGACGCACTTTTGTGTCCTCTGAAGGCATACTTTTTTTTTTGTTTGAGTGACGGGACGAGAAAACGAACGAGCGGCAAACTCCGGACACGCCGCTCAGATTTTTGGTGATCGCGCCTGTACGACCCTTAAAGCCATATACAACACTACCTGCGCGTCGGACAGCGAAGCGCTCAGTCAAGCACAACAATCGCAGCTGTCCGATACCGACAAAACATGCCTCTTGGACCATCATCTGCCGCAATAAACATCCGGCACCCTGGCTTGGCACAAAATATACCGTATGTCTTATCGCTCACCACTCGTTTTCTCGTACGTCGTTTCAACTGATTTCAACTGTGTAAAGACGTGCACCGGCGCAAGTCCTCGTCCACCCCGTAGCGCTTTTCTCCATCCTCGATCACTTCCTACGGCGGACGGACGAACAGGATCGTGTGATTGGCACTCTGCTCGGTACACGCACGGATGCGGACACAGTCGAGGTGCACACCGCATTCGCCATGTTGCACTCCGAGACGAGCGAGCAAGTTGCCGTCGACGCAGAGTACCTCAAAGTTATGTATGATCTATGTCACAAGGTCAACCCCCAGGAAGTTATCGTCGGCTGGTCAGTATCTTGGAGCCGTTTGCCTTGGCCTGCGTGTTCATTTGAGGGAGATTAGGTACTCTACGGGACCAACCCTCAACACCTACTCCGCTTTGATCCAAAATTTCTACTCGCAGGAGACAGCGCCGTACCCTGCGGTGCATCTTGCACTAAACACAGGTACGGATCAGGGAGAAGAGCCCGGAGTCAAGGCATATGTCAGGTGCCAAAAATACAATCTAGATAGGTATCCGACTTTTCTGGCTAACAAAATCAAACTAGCTCTCCAATCGGTGTAGTACCAAAATCAGAAAACTGCGTCTTCTTCCCCGTTCCCGTCGAACTCAAATTCCACGGAGCTGAACGCAGCGGACGTGAGTCCAGCTGACCATCATATCCCACATCGATTGATCAATGGCTATTTCAGTCGATCTTCTCATCCAAGCGTCGAATTCGTCAAGCTCAACGACTTCTCAGCCCGTAACCGACCTGGAAATTCTCGAAGCATCTCTCAATTCTGTGTCAGATATGCTCAATCGGGTGTTGACGTATGTTCGTTCGGTGATCGAGGGGGGGACAAAGGGTGATGCTGCTGTTGGCCGGTATCTTATGGATACGCTTGGCGCTAGCACCGAGGACCTCGAAAAGGGCGGCTTYAACTCGAGCTTGCAGGTACGGAAATTCGATGCGAATCGCATTAAATGTGTACTAATGATATTGCTAGGATATGCTGATGATTTCGTACCTTGCAAGTCTTGTACAGTCGCAAGCAGAAGTGTCGGCGCGGTTAGCGCTTACTTCTGTCTAGCCAACTTAAAAAATGCACGATTCCAAACTCAGGGCATGTTATGGTTACACGATATGCGTTGGACGTGAAAAAAWCAACCTATTCGTCTATAGATTGTAGAATATTGGAGAGTCTCTCCTTTCTCACTGGAATCCACAGGATTTCCCCACTTCCGGCTCCCGCTTGGGCCGAAACCACTAAACCATGATCCCTAAATTCGCCAAGCAGCGCTCGAAGTGCCGTGTCATTTGTCGCAATAAAGTTGTCCCTCGCCACATTGAACAATGCATCGTAGCCTATCCCATGCTGTTGCAAATCAGACGTTCCAGCCGCACTTGCTTTGGCATTCGATCCGTCTGTGCCGGCGGACGCGTGAATACTGTCCATCTGTCTTGTCGCCATCAAAACAAACAGTTTCTTTGCCCTCTGCGTGACAGATGCGAGAATATGCAGCGCGGCCGTCTCACTCATAGCTGTTCCCGCCGACTGAGCGGCGAGCAGCGCAGCTTCCGATGCTTTTCTGTGAGACCCTGTGTGCGCCCCCGAGATCGACGAACGATCTGCATATGCCAGTTCGGCATCGTAGGGCTCCAGAGTTGTGAGGTCGTGCCAGAGCCAGGCAAAACCGCGTTTCGGGTTGGCAAGAGAGCTGTGGGGCTGGGATGATGCCAGCTCGGGTTTTCGCGCGGCGCATTCGGACGAAGACCACAGTAGAGGCGCATTGATGTGGTCTATGGACGCTGCTATGTGTATGCGCGGATTCATGGCCAAGAGCGCGAGGCACGATTTTGCTTTTTGAGATCGCAAGGGGACTGCATCGACATTGTGTATGATGAGATACAAATGCCTCTTTTGCGTCGATTTGGAAAAAGCCTCGTCTATCCTCTTGGCGTGGTTTTCCACAGTGGTGGACGTGTCTACGCCGACGAGTCCGGGAATCTTTTCGATGGACGTGAAGAGTTCTTTGAGGGAGAAATTCGGCTGGAATGCATTGGCCACGACGACGTGGCCGACTTTTGCGCAGTATTCTCTCGCGAATCGGTCGAGTATCTGTCGCTTTGAGCCTACCCCATAAAGGAGGAGGTTGAACCCTTCGTTGAGCTCAATCAAAAACCGTGCAAATAGCTGAGCGCGAGACTGATCCGACTCGAGGAGGCCTGGACGGGGTGGCGGGAGTTTGGATGTGGAAGCACGCGCCAACTGGATGCCTTCTATGTACTCTTCTTGGGAGAGCGGGGGCACGAGCGCCGAGAAGACGTTTGAGGATGTCTGGGCGCGGGAGGCGGCATGGCTAAAGTACGCGTCGAACGAAGTCTGGGAAATCATTCAATTGCGCAAACACAACTGTAGCAGATATGTACAATAAACTACCCTCAGCTATTGAAAACGCGTGAATACTGCGAGTCGTGCCGCGCAGCAATTACTTCGCCCAAAGGCCATGTGTTTGCTGGGCCATCCATTACGACGTCAAATTTTATAGCGTCGTCATCCTGCACTGTGCCAGTGCGGAAGCGGGCGCAACGAGAAGCCTCGGCTGCAACCAATGGTCGGACAATGTGCAGCAGAAGCTGCTGGGAACGATATGGTCCAATATCACCTAGCCGAACTGAGGCTGATAATAATCCCCGTGCGTGTAAGAATAGATGAAGGTATTGTGCACGTTCTGTAATAGAGGACTGTATTCATCGGCATGGCACAAGTAAAATGGTCGCGGAACGATGCGAACCTAACGAAAGACTCAGCGCTGCTGTAAGGATGCCCCAGCAAACAGGCAGATGTCCCGGCGTCTCTTCCCGCCGAACGAGAAGTTTGAACTCATCTACGAGACCGGAAAGAAGGGAAGATGGCTGGCTGAGGGACGGTACGCCTTTGAAGAGATCAGCGTGGATAGGTGGCGTGGAGAGACCCTTTGAGAAGAGGGTTAGAAGTGCAACGCCCTGAGTTGTAGATGCACGACGGGAGACATGATTGAGGTTCGACGCCTCGTACAGCTGATCAAGAGCAAGGAGACTGCTAAGAGCGGCTTGGCCGCACCTGGCAGCAGAAGCGATGCGATGAGCGTCGGTTACAAAGGGCAACGCACTGCGAGCATATGTTGCGATACTTTGGCGGATAAATGTGACGAGAGCGTGCTCTGGCGAGGAAAAGAGCCCCGCAAAGCCGTGTTTGAAATACGACTCGAGACCGCTCGAAGCCACAAAAGAACCGGTTGGGAGATTGCTGTCCGCCAAGACGAGCTGAATGAACATTTCGCCATTGCCGTCGTCGTCCATGGCTCCCGGGTACCGAATACCCGGTTGCCCGCTGCTTTCGCCGCCGTCGTCCATGCCCACCGGCTACCGAATAACATTAATAATACCCGGTTACCCGGTTATCCGCTACTCCCACCTCGATGCGACCCGCCCGAGCGGTTCTCACTGCTTGCTCACGGTATAGGACTCGCCGCCTACTCATTCACACCCGACATGCCCCGCTTTCAACCCGCTCGCCGCAGGGCAGAGCACTCAATTCTTCTTTGGCGCTCGACTCATACCCTCCAGAGCACCCGTCTGCAGCGCCGGACGCACACCTCCAGAAACATTCCGCCGTTCTGCAACCAACCAAAGACACACGATCATCCACTACACCCCTAGAACAATACCAAAGACTATTAGAGTCGGGCACTCTGCGCGGAGACGATCACCAAACTAGAATCATATGCAAACTACAGGATCTACATGACAAACTGCTGCACTACTCTCCACCGCCAATATCCTCACCAGCACCTTTCACCTCTATTGTGAGTCAGACGAACATCCGGCGGATCTTCCCTCACGTTCCTCCAGATTACAAGACTCCTATCCCGCGAGCCGGCCATACCGTCGGCACCACCCTCTTCCGCTCCCAAAGGCCTCTACCTGTACGGCGACGTAGGGACAGGCAAGACGATGCTCATGGACATCTTCTACCAGGCTCTTCCCTCCACCATCACGCGCAAACGTCGCGTCCATTTCCACGCCTTTATGATCGACGTCCACAAGCGGCTGCACGCTGCCAAGATTGCTATGGGCTATCGCGGTGGCGACCCAATAGTTCCGGTAGCGAGAGACCTTGCTCGAGAAGCCAGCGTATTATGCTTTGATGAGTTTCAGGCATGCGAGCCCAACCGCTCGACTAGTCCGTTACTAATTGACGACGTRATAGGTAACCGATATTGCAGATGCTATGATTTTAAGAAGGCTTCTGGAATCATTACTCAACTATGGCGTTGTATGCGTCATAACATCCAAGTAATGCCCCATTTCGAATACAAAAATTAAGCCATCCTGACATGTATCGTACGTAGCCGCCAACCGGACGACCTTTACAAGAATGGCATCCAGCGATCCAGTTTCATGCCTGCCATCGAGCTGCTCAAATCGCAGTTCGATGTAACGGACCTAAATTCGGGGACGGGTAAGAGTGTTTACCTCTTTCTCCTTGACTACTTGACCATKGCATCATTCAGATTACCGTCGAATTCCTCGTGCACTCTCCCRGGTCTATTTTCATCCGCTCACCAATGAAAACGACTTGGAAATCCACAAGATCTTTCAAGCACTTGCGCARGACGACCCACGTGACCCGCCAATAAAGAGTCGCGAGCTCAAGATCTGGGGGCGCAGTCTCTTTGTCCCTGAGAGCACGAGCAAAGTTGCTAAATTCCGTTTTCACGATCTCTGTGGACAGCCATTGAGYGCTGCGGATTATTTAGAAGTAACAAATACATTTGGAACAGTGTTCGTGCTTGATGTGCCCAAGATGGGACTTGACAGCAAAGACATGGTGAGCGCAGCCTTGTGGAACTCCTCCGCAGCTGACTCTATAGTAAAAGGCACGCCGGTTCATCACATTCATTGATGGTAATGAGACACTTCAAACACTGCCCTATTTTCCTGACGCATGACATGACAGCGTGCTACGAGAGCAAGACGAAGCTATTTGTGACATCAGAAGTCCCCGTGTATCAAGTCTTTTCGGACAATGCCTCCGCAGGCGAAGGAAACTCGGGCATGTCTGATCACATGAGAAGTGTCATGGATGACCTCGTACGCGCTTTTGTTCCTCTGCGTAGTTAACCTAACTTATCCCCATATTTTCAGGGCCTTTCCACGGATGTTGTCGGCCGCAGCTCTATGTTCACAGGCGAAGAGGAGGTATTTGCCTTCGCTCGCGCTTGTTCACGTCTTGTCCAAATGGGCAGCAAGGAGTGGGCGGAGACCGCCGGACAGAAGTGAGGTGTTCGGATCTTCGAGCATCAAGATCTATCTACATATATTTATCATGTGCATTGAAGGAATGGCCAATTTATGAATATATCATAATAGCAGTGTTTCGAATTTTATCCGCACGATAAGCGCCTCATATAACTGAGTTTGCCGCTAATTTTAACGTTGAACAGATGCACCTGACCATTTCATGGGAGAACGCTTCCCCCACGGGCACCTGAACCAGCGTCTAACTGCGCACAGCGATCGGTGGGAAGGACAAAGTCATCATCTGCAGCAATACATTCTGTCACATGCGTGTTGATACAATGAATATAGTCTTTACGATCACAGTTCGTCTAKAGCATCTTAAACACCACCTATCGCACTACCCTTTCCCCTGTTGTCAATCACAGTGCTTCCCCGGCTCATATTCGTCGCACTGGGGCCAGAGCGAATCGCATCGCCGGCTTGCTGCCTTCCATTCCCCAGGACGGCGGTGATGACATCGACATCCTTGTGCGTACCAAAGGCAGTCTCCAGCTGCTGCTTTGAGGGTCTGCCCAAGATGCCTTGCGATCCTTGATTAGAGTGGAAGACTTCGAACGCTGTAGAAAAGAGACATCCGGGCATCAGTGCTCGGCACCGATCTCAGCTGAACCCTGCCTCACCATCTACGACATCGGTAAGAGCGATCGTCCTGCAACAACAGATTAGCGAGAGCCCTCCGAGGAGATTCTAGCGTATTTACGTGTCTACGACTCTTGATCAGTCACATCTCCGGAGGAACGAGCAAATTAAAGTTACCTCCTGCTTTCCACTTTTTATACTATCAAGATGGGGCCAAGTTATCACTGATGTCGCTCTGCAGACAAGATTTAGATTTTACCTCTGCCTGATTGACGATGACGATGTATTCGTCGGGTTTCTCATGRTGCGGTTTATAGACAACTCTGCAAATGCTCTTGACCATTGTGAAGGGTATTTGGGGCTAAAATGAGTAGACAAATAGCTTGATGGTCCAAAGGCGGCGTTTATAAACCTGCGCTTTATGACGTCTCTGCTGACGTCACACGATCTCCGCTGTCTAATAATTATTTGTTCGCTTCGAAAACATGTACAACGTAAACAGACTACGAATTACACAGCGTACTAGTGCATGCAGCAGGCGGGCACAGTGGGGGGAAAAAACCGACTGGCTAGAATGAGTAAGGTTCAAGTCGGTATTCGTTCACCCTACTCAATCTCTGCGCTTAATTCGCACGGGTGACAAAAGCGATGGAGAGCATGTGCTCAAGTTGTGCTTCTTATTGTCTAAGTTGAGACCACCCAAATTTAGTGACCTCCCGCCGCCTAGGGCGCAAGGTGTCGATGTTTGCGACAGGGATCAAGGAAGGCCTAAAATATCGCATCTCAGAGGTGAAGAAAATTCTGTGACCASGAATCCCACCTTCCATGGGCGCACTGAAAGGGAAATACCGTTTCCGATAGCTGGAACACGAGCTTCTTGCATTGTTCCAAAGTCAGACTATCGTTGAACATGATTGCGCCTGTGGAGCGTTTGAATCAAAACTTCTTATGGTCAGAGGGTCTGACGGACCTCGACAAGCTTTCGAGTTGATTAAATCTAGGATTCCTTGTGGACAACATCGTAGTCCGTTAAGCCAAGACAGTTCGCCCGAGGGTTGATCAACGCATCCATCAAGTTCTTGGTTGCTTAATCCAACAATATCTGAACACCCGAGTAT
>JNHV02000490.1:0-15483 GCA_001691785.3 Amanita brunnescens Koide BX004
TGTATGAATCAAATGCGCGATCGTAGTAGCGTTCAATGTCGGCAGTATGGAGGGAGGCGCTCGTGAAGCAAGAGATGTCGCGATGGACGGATCTGATGGAGCGGTTATCCAAACTAAGCAAGGTCGATACAGCAGACGAGTTTGGCCTGGACTGTCACGATCTGAACTTGGAGAACATCTTTGTGGACAGCGATAACCCATCGAAGATTGTACGTGTCTTGTTCGCTACTTTGACATGGATAACTAATGCTACGTTTCAGACGTGTATCATTGATTGGGAGTCGACGACGACCAGACCTTTGTGGGCCTGCGCCCATGTCCCGGCCTTCCTCCAATCCAGTCCTTTCACCGTACGCCTCTTCCGGCGGGCGGTATCAAACCTAATCGAAAACCCACCAAAATTAAAACACGACAAAGACATCGATTTTACCGCCCTGGCAAAGGAATGGGCCGATTATGAGCAACATGGGAGCCGGCTGCGATTGGCCCATCGGTTTGTTGAATGGGATGGATGGGAGGAGGGACTTATGGATAGCATACTGGGCACTGAGGAGATGAAAGACGAGGTCTGGTTCCGGGATTGGGATAAGCATCCTTCATCGGACGACACCGGAGACATGAGCCCTCTCGGAACAGCGGACCCCCGTGGGCCTGGACTGACCTCGGCAGCCAACGAAATCCTAATGTCTGCTGTGCCCATCGCTCGCCGGACAAGCTTGCCCTTTGTTAATCCGTTGCCATTCATCAAGGAAAAGGACAGAGAGAAAATGCTGGATATGACCGGCGATATATGTGGCGGCCGCGGCGGAGAGTTGGGCTGGCGGTTGGAAGAGTGGCTGACGGTGAGTGAGGATGGGCTCGTGGATAAGAAAAGATGGACGGGTGATGTCGAGGCTGAGGGTGAATGAACCGAATGACTATTATCCCTCTATCCGTTCAATATCGCGTCACCTTCCAGACTTACTACTATGTCTGATATGCATGTTCCGCATTTATTTTCCCTCTCTTCTGTTATCTCATCACTCGTTGGCGTACCGTACTTTGCTCCTTATCTCAATTTCTCGTGTAGCTATAGCCTGGATGATACTTCGTTGCTATGTCGTTTCCATCACTTATTCTCAATTGTCTGTTTGTCTACCCGTCCGCCATCACTTGACTCTGTCTTTTTCCTTTCATCGATGAAATTGAATCTTTGAACTCGCATAGAGTCTAAAATTCCCCTTGGTCCGCTTTGGTTTTCTTTCCAGATTCGTTGTTTTTCCATTTAATTTTAAGTAGAACATCGAACAGGGGTAAAGTTTATCATCTCTAGGAGTGGCGGCTTCCCTGTCTCTGAATTATTACACCCCTAATTCTGAATACTTGTATGGTAATTTATCACAGTCGGGAAGTCAGCATTCAACGTACTCAACATTCAACGCGTGCAACTTCGGTTTCATATCGGGCCGTGTAACAAGGGCTCCCAATCTACGCCGAAGAACAACGGTACCCGATATGAAATGATGTGTCCGCGCGAACCCGTCGTGATAAGGCGTGAATCGGAATCCTTTTAGCTGTTCACCAAGCTCGGATCGACTGTAACATCAGAGAAGTGAAGAACAGTGAACAGCAAGCGCTCTTCTCTCCAATATCCTTTTTGACGTGGGTCGTCACCATCAAGGCAAGGACTGCGACAGCAAGTCGCTCAGAAGAAGCGAACCYTCTCGTCTGTCAGTTGCTATGCTCGCATTTTGATCGTCTCCCATAGATGKTACTGTGTTTCAACTTTGAGATTAAGAATTCCGCCGTGGATACTCTTCCCGGGATATGGCTAGACTATAAAGAGGTCCCTATGGAGCGCGCTCAGGCTGGGTCCAGCGTTTGCTCGTAGAACCCCGGGGATTATGACCATCGAACGTTGAACGATGCTCTACGACGATGTTGGGTAATGGGGCTTCCACCTTGACAAGTCCAGATTGACAGCTGCTTGTCGCCAAACGTTTCGACGTCTTACGTTGCGCCACAATTAAGCACTACTTATCAAATACGTTGCGATAAACCGATAGATTGCCAGCCACAAAGTACATTGTCCGACTGATACGTAAAGGCTGAAATGAATGTGGCTATTTGCAGAACGAAAGGATATCGGTGTGACGTTGTGATATAAGGAAGGTAGTAATTAGCGAGTCGGCATCTTGTAAGTGGCAGCGAGACTTGGAAAAAGATGGGAGGTAGCGAGCAGCTAGTGAGTTTTTCAAAAGAGTGTGTCAAATCAAGAAGTCGCAGACCATATGTACGGTAGGAAGAAATGGCTTGAAAAAGTGTTTGCTGTCTTAGATTAACCTAGTCGATGAGTCGGTCCAATTTGATGCGGCAGGCAAGTTCCCCGGCGTAAATATATGCCCTTGCTTCCTGAGTGCGGCTTCGATAATCTTCATGCCCTCCAGAACTTTCTCCTCTTCTAGTCTCTTTCCCACAATCTGGACGCCGAGGGGTAAACCATTCATATCTTCTGCGTCATACACCGTATAGGCTGATCTTGAGACGCTGTTCATGCGGCGATACTGATCGGACGTGAAAAAGCCAACAGGTAGAGCATCAGACGCGTGATCAACGAAGGTAACGGGGAGAATGCCGGCTGTGTAATCGAGCTAGGGCAATGAAGGAGACGAGGGCGCGATTAGTATGGAACGGGGTGGAATCTTGTAGACTTACTAGACTGAAAATGAATGTATACCCAGCACTCATCAGCGTCGTTTTCTCAGATGCGTCATGAGCAAGAGCCGGAAACGCATGTGGGACTGTGAGCACGAAATCAAGGCCTTCGCTGATCCACTTTTCGTGCCAAGTCGCGCGGTACTCGTCGCGGGCGCAAATAATCTTCCGCTCTTCGCATACACTTCGAGACCGCATGATATCATAGAAATCAGAAGTGATATGATCACATCCACCCAGGAGTCGACGGCACCAGTTTGGAAGGTAACGCGTCAGACGAGCAAAGAATGACTTGAGCAGCCGCGGGAGCGCCAGCAAGTTTAGAACGGACATGGCTGGCGCGTTAAGAGCTTCAGAAGGTAGCAGGGTTTCGCGGATCTGCTGGCCTGTGGAGTCAGATTTGGGTTAAGGTGAAGAACAACATGTCAGAGAAAAAAATTGAGTATTAGCTCTACGTGTAAATGAGAGCGTAAATAGTACGTACCGCCATCACCAAAGAGTAGTTGGTAACCGAGCTTAAGGCCGTGATACATGTCCGGAGGGTTACTGTGATCAGAGTAAGGAAGAGCCTGCCGATCGTGAGGAGTGAACGCACAACTCGACGACTTCATGTCCTTCCCGTTTAAGTGCTGTGATGACCATCGAAAGGGCTCGCCGGGTCGCAGGCGTAGGAGGAATTGCACCTTTTGATAGGTTATATCCGTGGCCATAATGCGGTGACCTTCTCACCATCGTCCCAAATAACTCCCCATTTCAATTTCCGTCCTTCATCCCTTAAGTTTATATCTTGCCAAGGCATCGGTATGCACTGTACAATCAGAACCGCAATCTGCGACATGTTGATTCTAGATTTACCGTATGATCGTATAACCACGGTTTGGCCATAATGATCCTCTTCCAGAATTCAGACAAATCTTCCAAGCTGCTAGTCATGGGCGCCGCAAGAATTGGTACACCCTCGGCACCTGGGAGGGACGAGACACTGCCCCACGACGGAAATCTACCAGCACTACCTTTGAGACTCCAGAGACCGCAAAAATGAGCTGGGATTCTCGAGCTTCCGGCGAGGTCTGTGCCAATTTCAACTTTGGAGCCACCGCATGCTAGAAGAGCCGCTCCGCCACCAGTTGATCCTCCAGGGGTATGAGCGCGGCTATACGGATTTAGTGTACGTCCAAACAGGTCAGAATAAGTCTCGATGCTAAGCAATCCGGTGGGCACAGTTGTCTTGGCGAATACGAGGGCACCAGCATCTTGTAAGAGGCGTACGATGGAGGACGATTTGGCGGTGGGCTTGTTGGCATTCCGCGAGAAGCTGATGGTGCTGTCATGACCCACAATGTTGATGGTGTCTATGGTCCACGGGGACGTTAGCGATGACGTGAAGCTGTCGGGAGATTCGCCGAGCTGGACACTTACCCTTAATGCTCACTGGTACACCCATAAGTGACCGTTCGCTGCCTGAGTCTGAATCCGAGAGTGAACTGTCCGGGTCAACGCCCGGCACCCAATTTGCGACAGATGGGATGAGCAGAGCCTCCTTGAACATGAAATCCGAGATGCAATTAGTTGCCATGTGTGCCCGGAGAGCTCTCTTGGAGTACGCGAGCATGACTTCCGCCGGAGAGATGATACCAGACCTACATTGCGAGACGAGTTGCGAGATGGAAAGAGCGTGGATTTTCTGTTCAGACAAGGAGAGTGGCTCGGAATGTTCGACCGGCAAGGAGGCAATTTGGGATTGCCGTTCCCTTTGCTTCCAGGCGCTGGGAAGATAGTCAATATTATGTACATGAGCGCAGGATATTACGACCAAGACGCAAGAGCAGATATCCACTCACCAAGCGCGCTGGTGGGCAAAGGCTGAAAAGGAGAATATCATCACCTGTTGGCGACGGACCGATATGACAAGTGGATAGACCGGGGCGGTATATATGTGAGGAGGACCTTCAAATGGCTGAGGAACGGGAGCGTCCTCGGAGTTACGTTATTTTGAATTAAGCATCGACAAGAGCGGGAGTGGAAGAGCATTGAGTTAAAAGACTCGTCCGAGGTAACGCCATGTCTTCCTCTGGCATCGCCAAAACTATCTGGATTTGCCATCTGCCACTCAGTTGCTATCAAGAATATACCGCTCAACCTCAACGCCGCCACAACGGAGCTTTTGACATCTGTCTGTGCCGATCGATACAGTATAAGGTATTGATAGAGTCTGATACGGCATCGTCACATACGGCAAATGTCCAAGAAACCGCGACGCCCTTGACTGAATTTCATAACGCTGCCAGTTCATCAAAGCGCTTACGACAAACAAGAGACAAATTGGTAACCAGGTGCAAATGCCATATTCATTGTTTACGACAGCGAATGCCTTTTTACATCGACTGGGACAACACGGTGTCTATTAATGCCGTTCTGCAAGCCGCTCTCTGATCGTTTGCGCAACAGCGGGGCCCCAAACAGGCAAATCGTCTGCGGGCAGACTAAGCAAATGGTCTTTGCGGCCAAGAGAGAAACTCACCGCCGTGGAACCTGTCGCCGTAGTTCAAACCCTAGAAAAGGTAACTTAGCAGGCTAACAACAGGCCTTCGCTTTTACTTACTGGGCCATAGTAGGTTCCTTCCGGGTAGGTTACCATCGTATCATTCCACACGGCATAGTGCTAGTYGAGGTTTGTCAGTGCCAAACAGCTCGGAACATCAAAGCACATACTCGATGACCCGCATTCCGCGACAGGATTTCATAGTCAAAGATATACGCTGAAAGTGGATCGTCAATATGAAGTCTCAATTGACCAAGTGGAATGTACCTAGAGGTCGGAAGATTTCCATGACAGTTGACCACGGTGAAGACGGCATCCAGAGTTGATGCTAGAATGATCAAATGAGTCACTGGAAACTCTAGACAAAAGCGACGCTCACCGTCAGTCCATTACCATGCACTCCAATCATGATCGTTGTCTTCGCTGCAAGCTCGATTTGTTCATGAATAGTCATAAGTTCCATACGTGCCACATGGAACCGTATAACTCCTTCGTTCTCTAGTTCCCTGAGGGACGATACCAGACTGTCGTGGTATTCCTGACCAAGCCTTCGCCCACCGCCTTGTCTTGAAACATACGTAACAAGTGGGGGTCCATTGTCCTCCTCGTGGCTGAGCACAACACCGCGGTTGTTCACGGGCGGAACATATCCCAACAGACCCTTCACCAACGACCGTCTTAAAGGATCCCAAAATCCTTTTGTCGCATTCACAGACATGGAACCGGCAATCATCTTGAACCATACACCACCATTTGGACTAGGATTCCAATATCAACCCAGAATCGAGAATCACAAAAAAAGTTCATAGACTCACTGGAAATGCGCAGCCTGGCGGTTCACAAGCATCAGCCTGTCAAACACCATGGTAGAACCCAAAGCCTTGAGATCAGCCCAATAATCCGACTCTTCCAAAGATGCACTTGGAAAAGCGGCACGCATCAAGGGACCATTGACGCCCGCATGATCTCTCCAATCGCCGTTCACACTAAACTTTAAAAAGGGTCAGAATCAAGCTATTGAAGGAACGAACGCGAGCTACTCACCGGCATCAAAAACCGCATAGGCTGCGTTTCTGACCAGGCGTTGGGGAATGGCATATGCGTTACGTTGCTTTGGTTAATGGTAGAGTAGACCCGCCATGCCCCGAGGATAACCTCTCCCCACCAATGATAAAAGTGCTACCCAACCACGCGAGTCAGCTGATGACAAAAAAAAAGGGGGYGGGACAACATACATGCATGAAATTGACAGGGTCGTACATGACGATAGTGACGCCCTTTACGCGTCTCGCAAATGGGCCCAAGAGGTTGCTCGCATTGGAAGCACTGACGAACGTCATTTCCTGAAGTTTTGTCGTGAGCGGGTGACACACGCGCGGGATTTCAACGGAATCATACGGACCTCGTCGGCAGGGTAGAAATCGACGCCAGGGCCGTAATCCACAACCTTTGTGATGATATTCTGCCTTAGCGGATACCCGGATGCCTGAGAAGGCGTGCCCATGGACGCCGAGTTCTCATGAACCACAAAAAAGGTTCCATTCCGCAGATACACATTCTCGAAGACCGTAAATCCGTGAATATGCGTGACAACCTTCGTTATATGCGGATCCCGGCCCTCGCCTAGTAGGAGAGTGTTGGAAGCGTTGTAGCAGGTCGTAACACAGGAGGAAGACGCCTGGTTGGGAGAAAAAGGAGGAATGATGCAGTCATCTCCGACCCTGAACGCGGAAGGCAAGTATGGCTGGACGGATTCAGCGAAATCTGTAGTAAAACTGACGTAAAGCAGGCCAAGGAGGAGGATGATAGCAGAAAGAGCGGCAATGCCGACCCAATGTGTTCTGGCAGATTGTGGCATATCGAGAATGGTTTTGGGCGCACAGCATGCAACTAAGGCGTATATATACCCCTGCGGGTCCCTTTGATCGAGGTGGCGCTGAATAGGGGTGTTGCATTTTGATCGAGACCATCGTTGGTCGACGAGTTTTGTTAACATTAGAGGCGTCATAGCATAGCATAACGTAAATACAAATACACTGTTTTGTGGCGTACAAGATTTCGGTGAGAGACGAAAATCAGGGGATGATAAAATAGGACTCAAGGAAAAGGTTCTCTAGTTGATGGACATGTCATCATCCTCCGCTTGCTCCGAGGACGACAAGGCCGACTTGGCTGTGTCGTCCCCATCTTCGAAATCACTCCAGCCGAACAACTCTGAATCTGGTATATCTTCTAATTCAGCTATCGCCGCGAGGTCTTCCGCATACACCGCCAGCTCATCTTCGTCATAATCAGGCGGCGGCAAAATTTCAGAGGGTAGAAATGAACTAGACGACGTAAAGGGCGGGTCGTCGCCTATGTCATAATCACAATGAGCCATGAAGCTAGGTCCATTGAGGAAACAATCGTACCATGAAGCTCCTCCTCCCACTTTGCCACATCCTCCAAGTCAGGATCAAACGAAGAGCCAACCTCGAGCGCGTACGACACGCGATACGAATGTTGACTCTTCCTATAAGAACTCTCCACGATTCTGCGAAACAGCTACACCACGCATACAGTTAACCATCTGAACTCTAGCGCAAAAGTCAAGATAGTTCCTTACCTCGTCCTGCATAATGGCATCGTCATCCTCCTCGTCATCTTCGTCCATGGCTTCGTCGAACCCGTCGCTACTGGGCTCGCTGGATGGGTACCCAGAGGAATACCTCCGGCGCCTAACTTGCTCCTCCCGGGCCTTGGCAGCTCGTTCAAGACAACGCGCCCTGAACTTTTGTTTCATCATGGCTTTCAGAGGGTCTTCAACGCGCTGTGAAGCATTCCCCCCCAAGTCTGAAAAGACCATACTATCGCTCTTGGAGACGCGACGCGTARATGGAGCAGGGGTCTTGTCATTGAGAGGTGAACTTCCAACGTGGGGTCTTGCGTGAGGACGTTGGTGATATGTAGGTGTCGTGGAGTGATACGCATTCCTCGGCGCCGTTGGACGCTTCGGAGTGCAAGGATACCGAGAAGGTGAACTCATTATCAGTCCAAGTTACGCGTTATGTCACGCGAGTCAAAACATATGTCACGATTTATCAATGTTTACGCTGTACTGTAGGACTGAATTTACAGCTAGTACTTGTGCTACGAAAGAGCTGACAGAATGGCTCTGTTTGYGCTGCAATAGGTGATAGAAAGTGCCTGTTAATTCACTTTCAGTTTATTCGCACCGGCTCCATGTAAAGCCTGTTGCTCAAAACCGTCGGATTGACTTGCGAACGAACCAAAGAAGGGAGTAGCTGGGCTCAGCGTAGAGGGGGTATGGGACGAGTATGTCAAAGCGGGCGATGTTAACGAGGAAGACGACTGTTCGACTTCGCCAGTCAAGGTAGAATCGCGAATGAGCCGAGTGTTGTGCTTTTCTAATTGAGTAGCCCCTTTGACGTTGTCAAACGAGAGACGATTGCCGATTTTCAATTGAGAAGATTCATTACGATCATTGGAGGCATGATCAATCGTGGTATCATTATTGCTAGGTTGAGATTTCGAACTGGCGAGAGAGTTACTTTGATTTATGCTGCTTAGGATAGCGCTAATGGTATCTTGCGTGTGGGTCGTGCTTGGCACGCTCATGCTACTGTGCTGATAGTGGCGCTGATGTTGAGTAGTCGAACTCGACCGATGCGGAAGAGTCGAGCAACGCGTGTGTCCTGCTGGATATTGTTCGCTCTGCAGGGACGGTTGAACCGTGGGTGGAGCTTGCTGAGACTTGGAGTGGACGGGCTCCCGAGAGAGGCGCACGTTAACATGAGAGGGAATGTTCTTGTGCCTAGCTACATTATCTTGGCGCACTTCAAGCTGCTGAGTACGCTGGCGCAACTCGTGGGTAAGCGGGGCTGTACTCTGGAAACCATCTTCCGTCACGTTATGCATTTCAGTAACGTTCGAATGCGGGAAGGTTTTCTGTTGCGGAATGGTAATGGTAGACGCCTGAGCACGTTGTCCGCGAACGCCGAGGGTGATGCTGGCCGCGGCATCGCTGTCACTGCGACGACGGTACAAATCGAGGGGAGGTAAGCGACGACCCTGACGTAGACTGGCGGACTCGGCGTGCGCACGCATAATGTACTCTTCTGTGGGGGTATAGCCATTGCGAAGCGGGTATTGCGGTGCAGAATAACCGAAATCCTCCAATACATGGGGTGTTCTAGAAGGGACCTGCGGCCGGATATTATACTGTATATCGTTATCGAGACTAGCGTAATCGCCATTATGGAAGGAACGACTGCCTCGCAACGAATCCAAAAGAGTTAACATGGCAGGATCCACGTTTGGAGAGATTGAATCGCGTTGCTGAGAGCTGATGTATGGTGCTGAAATGGAAGTGTGCAACCTAGGAGACACGTAGCTTGCATTCGGACCAAGGGAATAGTCAACAGTAAGCCCAGAAGGTGACAGATGGGCGTTCGGGAAGTCGGAATATAACGAACCATCAACGCGCAATCGGTCCAGCCGATCTGGAAGCGACTGGTGCGCAGGGATCGTGGAACTCGGTCTCTGGCGAAGCTCCTGCCCACGCATATTCAAGAGTGCTGCTTGGGCAATCGTAAGCCGAGCAGGAGATTGTTCTCCTTCCTTGTTCACGCGCTCCGACCTCTGCGTACCAGATGAGATGGCAGACGACGCGGGAGAGATGGCGCGTACCCTTAACTCCCTCTGTTCAGCCGTGTCCGCGAAGCGGACGGATATTCTGCTCCCAGTGTCATTCCAACCCCTTACCATCCTTCCATGCAAACGTTCTATAATTTCTTCAGCACCAGCCCTCGTTTCAAGTCTAAAAGCAAAGTTGGATAACGTGGAGGTGGCGCGCGAAACCTGACTTACCTCACAAACGCGATAATCCTTGGTGGATTGCTAAGTCTGGTTTGGAAGAAACGGCTGCTGCTGATACGGTGAGGAGAAACAAGCGCTGCCAAGGTCTGTAAAAGCGGCCATTAATTAGACTAAAGTAACGATGCGAAAGCATAATGCTTACCGCTTCATCGATGCTCAGGGGTAGACTAGTTCCCGGCCTCAGTTAGTTCATGAATATACGACTATAAGAAAACTTACCCTTCCATGTACAGGTTGCTGCTGGTCGGATCGTGCAAGCTTTCCATTTTCTCTTTGAAGGTCATCTCGCCGTCGCTACCGCTCTGTACCCACTTGGTCGACAACGCAGGATCGCTGCTGGAAAAATCGGGTGGAGGCGAGGAGAGTTGCGYATATGCGATACCGGGAATCTTATGTACTTGCTGCGAGGAAATCGGACATGAGAACACGTTTGTGACCGGATTAAGCCAACTAACCTTTGAAAACGTGGGATGAAGATTCCTATACCTGCGCAAAGACATTATGCACTTTTCTGCAGCTTCAATGGTTTCAAATCTATGAATTTACGTTAAGAACAGAAGTACAATTCATAAAGACACATACAATACAAAGCCGTAACCGCTTTCGCTTTCCTTCACGTGTCGAGTGAATGTGCGGACACTGCGAATAGGCCCATAAGGTGCAGCGAGCGCATATAGCTGCTCTTCAGGAAAATGGGGAGGTAAACCATTAATATAAACATTAGGTGTCTTATTGGAATTATCGATATTGATACAATCGTTGAGATGAATGTCCCGAGAGTTGGAAGGCGTTAACCGAGCAGCAACGTTTACTTCTGCTATCTCGGCGTCATGGCTAGTCTCCTGGGAAGTCACGATAGGCTGGGAGGAAGCAGGCTTTTTGGGCGCGGAAGGCCCTTCGCAGTCAGACGCCACGTCCGGGAGAGGGATGGTTTGCTGCAAAGGAGCGGGCGGTAATTGAGGCGAGAGTATGTCATTCGACGCTTTACACGCGGTTTGCTGCTGTTGCATATTAACAGGGGAGACATGTGCCTCTTCTGGAACGCTTTTCGAATCAGGAGCTGTTCATACGCGTCAAGTAGTGGTCAATGCTACACTGGTTAGGACAAACCTGTAGAAGTATGCGTACTGGGCACAGCGTTTTCAAGACCAAGGGAGGACAAAAAGATCTCGACGTCGGAAGACTCTGAGTCCTCCAACTCTCCGTCCTCTTGAGATCCAGAAGACAACTCCTTGTTCAAGCCATCGCGAGACGAGTCACCCTCCGGCCTCGCGACTGCGATAGTTTGACTGGGCGTGTCCGCAGGCAAAGCGGTAGGAATCGCCGGTATACATAGCGGCGAAAGTTCGGGCTGATGCGCAGGAGCCGGTTTGGAACTAGCAAGGGCCAAGGAGTCTTTGCGGGGTCGGACCTTGACAGTGAGAGCTGCATTGGATTGGAGCGCAAGAGCCGTCTGAGAGGCGAGACAAGATAAAGATAGAGGAGCTTCAATTGAGGCTATAGAACAAGGCGGGGAGCCAGATACGGTGGTAGTATTAGGCAGCTGGTTGTTGGCCATATGCAAGGCGTTAAGAAAGCGATTAATCAAATACAAGAGGGATTAAAAAGGCCGACTGGAGGCTTGGTAACGCAGACAGACAGTATTGCGTACAAGGACACGTATACGATAGCGATAGCAATAAAATTAAGGGTAATAGCGGCGTCGGGTGGGGTGAAAGCTAGGACGGATAGTCGATGGCGGGGAGGAAAGACGAGCAGAGGACGAGAGGGGCGGGTTATATATGCGGGCGTCATTGTATGCGTTCATAGAGGACTGACGTAGGTTGAGAGCACAAAAGGAAAGAGGACGACATTGGCAGTTGTATGCGCGAAGCAGCGTCGCATCGGGAAGTGGCGCTTCCCCTGCGGTAGCGCGCAACAGCGTAGATCGCACAAGGCCTCGGTGTTAGAGCAGCAAGATCTCGTCGCAGAGCACTTCGATTTAATGTGAGCAGAAACCGGGAAAAGCCGAGTACAAACTGCGGACGTTGAACGCCTTTGACTGTAACCTAATTTTTCTAAAGCTTCCCAGTCGTCGCTCACCCACGCTCTTTTCGTGCCCCATTTCTCCCGCCCTCCAACATGGTCCTCTCCACCAAGCTCACTTTTGCCGCTGCTCTTTCTGCTCTCGTTGGCACCGTCGCCGGTCAGAATCTCCAGATCATTCAACCTAACGCCAATTGGTGGTGGGGTGAGCTCCCTTTATTCCCTCGTGTCGTTCGACTTGCGTAGCTGACAGTCGCCGACAGTCGCCAAGTCCCAAAACACCATGTCCTGGGACTGCACAAACCCCCCGGCCCAACAGTATACGGTCCTGTAAGTCCCACGGCCTTATTCGCCAGCGTAGCAACAGGACTAACATTCCCCTTCAGCATCACAAACAGTGCAAGTAGCTTTCTCTTCCGCGTTATAGATTCGTTTCCTCACACCCCGCTCCTATAGAACCCGGCTGTTCTCTCTGGGCCCCTTGCATTCATCGCTGAACTTTCCAATTCGGACTGTTCAGAGTTGCTCACCCAGGACCAGATCAACCAAGCCCCGGCTACCGGCTACCAGCTTCTATTCGCTGATATCCTCAACAGCTCACACGTATGCTTTCATCACGTATATAGAAATATACTCGTTCCTCATCGTCCTTGCAGGTCTACGGCACGTCTGAACCATTCGAAATCAAAGCTCTTGGATCTGCCTATCCCACTAGCTCTGCTCCTGCTGCTGGATCAGCCACTGCTACCGGCACTGGTTCCAGTTCAAGCGCCACGTCCACATCCAAGTCCCATAGCGGTGCATCCAACGTCAAGGCTTCCATGGGTCTCGGCCTCGCAGCGGTCGGCGCCGTCCTTGGCTTCATGACAGCCTAGTTTCCTCAACGCTTTGATATGGGAGGTCAGTTACRGTAATGGTCCGCGTCTAGTTTACCTTTTACAATCAGACTTTTGGACCCTGTCTTTGTTAACGCGCTGACGATTATTACTGCCCTATGATACTGCCATCTCGTCTGCGTTCACGTTCCCTTCACTTACACGTATTAAATTGCGAACGATGACGGCTATCATTACCCTTCTTTATGGTTGTGCTTGTTCTTGCCGGATGTAATTACAATATATGTTGAGAATAATGGTGGTTYCATTTCTATTGTGCTATCTGCTATCACGGTCATCAAGGATCCATCAGAATACGAATAAATAAGGATGGCCAGCTGTCACGAGCAAGCTACTAAGCAGCATATGGACAAGGGCAACACTGGTGCACAGGCAGGTTCCAAAATGACCGACAAATGCATAAAACTAGACGTATTGCCCTGGATCGTTCAGACCTGGTAGTACATCGAGAGAGACCTGCGACGGTGACGTTGGACTGCTGCTGTGCTTGTCGCACACTTTGCGGATATTGATCGCTATTCGGCTACCCATCACGATGGGCATCACGAATCCGAACCCGCTCAGGGTGTTCAAATTCTCGTCCTATACGGTACAACAAAGACCATCTCAGCACGACTCTTTAACTTCATGTTCAACGGGGTGCCACACCAAATTGACCAAGTACAGCAATACGTTTGATAGATAAGCTGATCCCGTGCTTTGGTAGCTAATTAGCTTTGCGACACGTTCAACGATCAAACTGTCCGACGTACATAATCAGGTAGAAGACTGAGTCTCGTATCAGGGTGGGATAAATGTCAGCGAGGACGGGAACTGTGCCTCGGTGACGGCCCTGGTAACCCTTGTGTAGAGTTAGTCCAAGCACAAAGGCTTCGAAACTGCACGGCAATGTTAGTTCCTGCCAATTGTTTTCTTCCCGTAGTGTTTAACCTTGCCACAATTATCCAAAATGCATAACTGTTCCCTCGACGTGGATTTATCGGCTCGCAATAAGTATGACCTGCGAGGAAGTATACCTCGGCTATGTCACGCATACATGAACCAATAATGAACCAGATGACCCCTCAAGGAAACGACTCACATTGTCCAAAATGGTTGTATGACGCAAACGAGATTACTCCAATGAACGCTGATAGATACACCAAAAAAACAAAACCAACAATGACTGCGATGCGGCGCGAACAACTGTAGAGCGCGTATAGTCTCAATTGAAGCATCACTGCACGTAGAACAAGTCAATACTTTCACTCTCTCCTGCGCTCAAATACACTGACRCTCCACGGCCCATAGGGAAAATGCGCCAAGCCATGACTGGACCAGATACCAATCATAGCCTAGTCTCGAAAAAGAGGTTAAAAGGAATCATGAGCAAGCACACCCAAGTCCTCACATCTAGGGATGGAAAGAAAGTCAATCAGTGCACCAACAGAAAAAAAACTGAAGAGCGCATACGTCTAATTCTACTTATAAGCTCATGAAGTCGACGAGCCTATAAATGACTTACGGCAGAAGTTTCTGGCCCAAATACGATAACTACCAAAATGTCAAGGTTCAAACGGTAGAGTACATCAATCAGACCGCGTACGGATGAAACCAGCTCTGCCGGGCAGATGGTGAGCGGCGGACGGGGGATGCAGAAAAGATACATACAGCAACATGACAATTCCACCATACCTACACTTTACGTCAAAGAGTAAAACTTTAGTAACAAATCAGGYCGCGACAGTTTTCAGGTACTCGCCCAAAGGAACAGGTATGTTGCTATCGTCCATGGTTTCGTCTGGAGTAGTTTAGAAAAAATATGTGGTTATCTTAAATAGAACCTACCCAGAACAGCTCAACCTAAGATTTTGTACCAGTGTCAACGGATTTCACAAGACGCGATTCGAGGCATCACCCACTTCGTCTTCAAAAGTCAACACTGCAAGAAATTAGATCACAGAACCCTCTCCATCGCGAATGCAAACCTTACCGTGATCGTACAAAAGAACTGTCAACCCTGCAGCTTTTMGCGACGAAAAAAGAGAGATCTTAGTCAGACGCGGTGGTGACCTCTAAAGGCATGAAGGATGGACGTACCGCGTATCGCGAAATCTCGCCAGCTTATCCCATAGTATTCAATCAGCTGCGGCGAGGCCGACATCAACTGGCCCTGGAACCTCCCGGTGAGAGGAAATTGAACGCGAACGTGCGACAACCAGCACTATTTAAGCATTTTAAAGAAGGACGGGCAACTGACAGGCATCACGGCGGGAAGCGCCACACGTAAAGACTCGGAGACAGTTCAATGGATCATCAAAGGCTATTGTCGGATTACCCGCCAGGTTCCAGAACGCCGCGTGCTTACGGTTTGGTCCGTCAAGCGTCAAGTTTAAGGTACATTGGGGGGCAGGCACTGAGAGTGAGAATTGAGAGCCGCGTTTCGGTCTAAGGGCGCAAGGGACATTG
>JNHV02000491.1:0-15450 GCA_001691785.3 Amanita brunnescens Koide BX004
TAGTAAATACTTTACTTTTAGTTTATAGAGCTAATAGAAAGGTCAAATAATCGTATTGCGATTTAAGTGTTAGAGTGAATTGTCTACTTTAATAGTTTTGGAACAAAAAGCGCGAGCCACAGCCAACTGTAATTGTTGCTCTAGTCTGCTGCTGCTTCCTGAGGTGATGGTAGTAAGAGAATTCTTGCTCGCTGCCAGGAAATTTTACTGAGTGACGATCACACTTTTAGAAAGCTAAGGTTACCTCATTTAAAAAGTTCTGGTATTCATTCACGTATTTCGTATATGCATTTTGGGCCAAGTCATTTGAGTAGCCATCTAGATGAAACAAGCCAAGGAAGCATCCTGTGCGCCAGAGGTAGCGACTATGGTCGACAGGGAGTGATACTATTTCCTGAGGCTGAGCTGGGACTACACAAGCGGCGTTGATTATTCGTATGACAAGCTCGCGCACCATGCGCGTGAACCAATAGCAATTTTTTTTCATGACATCATATTCCCCGTCAGCATTTGAGACCGCTGACAGCAACGTGGCAAGCTGAGCTAGGTTGAACCTGAAATTGAACGTTCCTGATGGGACAGGCATTGTCATCGTCCAGATGAGACTGCCATACAGGTGCCCAGGTGGCTCGGCAGCCTGTAGGAAGTACGTCGTGTCGGCGGCCAATTTTTGTGACTGCGATTGAGACGATAGGGAGAGCAAGGCCGCGTCGATGTTCCGATCTGCCAGAATGTAGACATCCTCAGGTTCGTGGTCGCCAGGGACTTGAAGATGAAAGACGACGGATTCATGTTGCAGCGAAAAACGCCGCTTATAAATGCCGATATCGACCACGACATATCGGTCAGGGTCGATTGGCGTGGCAGGTGCCCCTGGGTTTTGTGAGTGAGTGTAGTGATGGTTATATACACGTAGGCAGAATGCGTCGGCCGTTTGTGGGCGCAATTCTGTAAAGCCCAGAAAAGCTGCCATGGAAGATGGGGGGGATGCATCTTTGCATCTCCCCTTTTCATCGTAACAAAGTCCAGGTTCGGGTTCCTTGCCCCAGATCAATATTTCGACGTGTGATGATGTCATTGAACTAATTTACCTAATTAGTTAATGTTAAAAACTGAGCGACGTACAATTCTGATGAATCTCGAATATTAAAGCAAGTGTGTTGTCCACTTAGTACTATAATGTCTGAGACTCAGAGTTACCTTCGGTGTGTGACTGCATTCTCACGAACCGATCGTCGATGAGGTTGCCGACGACGAGACCRTCGGCGATGTATCCCATCCACGATGAAAGCCTCTGCGCAGACGAAGGTCTGTACTCAAAGTCAGGTCTCATCGAGCATGCGGTGCAGCGTACAAGTGATGGAATAGATAGCCATATACGATTATCGTTGACGACCGGTTTTGGCTGTGCTCGCCAGAGTGCCTCGTCCCAATGCCCGAGTCTCTGCGGCGTCCTGCGACGGTGCAGCGAGTGCAGGGGTTGGAAAGAGCATGGTGAGTGGTGGGAATAGATAGCCATATACGGCAACGTTTAATTTACCCACGATTATCGTTGACGACCCGTTTCGTTCGGGAATCGGCTGTGCTTGCCAAAGCTCTCATCATAATGCCCGAGCCTCTCTCGCCCCTCACCGCGGCCGTGTCGCGGACGGTTGCCATCATCAAGAACCATGCGCTGCACCACAGATTCGACATTGAGCGCAGAATCCAGGAAGCAAGCTTCGAGGTGGAGTACTTGCATTCTCTGCTAAATTATCCTTTAGACTAGGAACGTTGATCGCGCCCTTGCAGATCGTCAAGGAGAGGCAAATGGAGTTCGACACAGAGACAGACCCAGATACTCTCTACGACCTATTTGGCGACGATGCGGCTTCCTTCTCAGAGGGACCTGTATGGGTTTACGTCCTCGAGCGGCGCAGAGCAGTGGAGGTATGGAACACTCTTATGGGTCCTAAAGATCCGGACGTTGCGCGGCAAGACATGCCCAACTCTTTGCATGCCCAGTACGGCATATCCGCAACGCAGAATGGCGTCATGGGCTCCCCCGACGCTGAACTGGCTGAAATTCAGATCGCGTCCCTCTTCATGTCATCTCCTCCGTTCCCTCCCAGCGACCTTCCCCCAGAGGATCACGATGCGGTGTACGACTCGTTGACTAGGCATAAAGTGCTCTCAGACTCAGCGTCGAGCGGAACCCGCTCGTCTACCCGCAGCGGCCGCGTCAGCACGACCGGCAACAGGATGCTCAACGCCAATGGGAAACCTCTCTTCCGCGCCCGACATATACCCGCGTCCGTTAATAACCCTGACATTATACCCCGTACTACCCGCGCAGCCGCTTTGCGCGCGGGGCAGGTCGTCGAGAAGAAAGAGACGGGACCTCGGACGCCCCTGACAAAGGCGCAGCTCAAGCAGTCGTTCTTGGATGTGCCTGGTCATAAACGCTCCGATACGATTACAGTGGCGTCTACAGCCCCGCCGGCGATTGCGCCCCGGATGACCAAGGCTGCTTCGCTAAGACTTGGCCTGATGACACCTTCCCCTTCCCCGGTCCGACGTACTGTGACAGATGAAGAGAAAGCGAAGAACACGTTCGAAGGTGTGCCTGGCCATAAGAGGAGAGAGACGATCTCCGTCGTGTCAACCAAACCTCCAACTATGGTTCCTAGATTGAATAAGAGCGCTGCATTGAGAGCGGCACAGAAGGACTCTCCGCCCCCTCCTTCGTCTTGTGAGTGTGAATTTTGATCATGGATTAGATGGGATATTCATGCCTCTCAGTCCGTGGACCAGCTGCAAGTGGCCCGCAGACCCCCTCTCGACCGGCTTCTTCAATGGCGGCCTCGCGCCGTTCGTCTTCCGTGATGAGCGTGCGAGCCTCACTCGCGACCAACAGCATTCGGTCCAAAGACGATACAGATACCCCCGCTAAGGACATGTCTCCGAATCTAACTACGCCAGCGCGTCGCCTGAGTAGCGTTGGGGCCCCTCCATCTATTACTCCAAGGATGAATAGAAGCGCGGAGTTGCGCGCGGCCAAGAAGGAACTTGATATTGCAAAAATCGCTCCTCGCAAGTCAGCAGTTCGATCCGTACCCGGCAGAGCCCCGCCGTCCAGTTTCAAGTCGCCCGCCGTCGCTTCCTGACGACCGTTGTGCCATCTACCTATCTATCCTGCTCTCGATATACCTTGATCTATTTATTACATGTCTATCCCCCGGGTTCAGTTATTGTGTTATTACCTATGTATGCACGCCTGCCAATTACTCACACAGCACAAATGAAAATGTATATGCGAATGATACAATGAAATAGAAGTTTGAGTCATTCTGTTGACTTACTACTGTGTGTCAAGATGGCTCTCCAATGTACCTAATCATCAAAATCTGAATCCACCAGTCAATCCCATAACATCTTGTGGATCAACCCTCTGCCTCAGTGATTGAAGCTTGCCCAGATTCCCACCATACATATCACTCAACGGAGTATCAAACATGGCGTAGTTCGGGTACAGAGGAGCATTGGCTATATCCTGGCCATCTTGGATTGCGACATCACGAATGCGTGCGGCACTCTGACGAACTGCGTCGTAGAAATCATCATCGTATGTTGCATCGACCCATATGGCATAAAGAGCCAGAGGAAAGTAGACACGGTCGCGCGTTGGCGGGTAAGCCGTTGGTGCGGTATTGTGGCTCAGGGCGGACGATAGGAATGGCTCAATAGCATATCTGATACTTCCGCCTTTGGGAGATAAAGCTGCTCCCCAGAACTGAAGAGATACGTCAAGGAAGATACTGCCATGTGGGACGATGACCTACTGCCGTCTCATTTTTGATAGCTGCCATGATGTTTGGAGAGTGCTCGAGTAGCGGGACAGTGTGGGTCGCCCCGCTGTGAGCCACTCGTTTAATCGCTATCGACTACAAAGATGACGACACRTACCGAAGACCAATAAGATCATCGATAGGATGAGAACGGATGAAACCGTAAAAGCTTCCTTCATAGATATTGCTTGACAGGGACGGAATTGTCARACAGTCATCAAAAAGTCCGGCAGGACGGCTGGGACCGTCATAGTATAAATTTTGCGCGACCATAATCTGAGACCATGAATTTAAAATTCAACGTATATATCTGATACATACCGTGTCATTGAACCAGACGTATACGGGTACCATATTTGCTTTTTCATCTTTGTTATTGGAACTAAAGTCGACGACAGTAGCTGACACGTCCGACACGGCAGATGCGGGATAGACAATCGATGCAGCCTGGAAATATCACATTAATCATCCATTGTTAGTGAAAGAGACAAGATACATGCCCAGATCGCAGGTTGCGGAAATGCGCTCAACGTAAACCGAGTAACCACGCCCTAATAACAAGTTAGCCAATTGTCATGCGGGCATTCGGATGCCTTACGAAATTGTTGAAACCACCCTAGTTGGAAGTGAACGTGAGCTCAAGTTAGCCAGAACGAACATCGGATATATCACCTTCAGCCCAAAGAAGAGCTCAGCGTCGGACTGTTCCGTTACTTTGACCACTTCGCCATCAGGCTTCACAAGCTCGAAGGCAAGGATAGTATCAAATGCGACCCCTTTCTGGTTCGTATGCCAGGAGTATCCTGTGAGAGCCTATTCATGACAGAAATCATGTCAAAGACATTCTACGCACCTCCACCAAGCAGGAACCCTCCAACACCTACCACGGATGTTCTTGCCCCAGCTACGCTACGATTATACGGTGCTAAAGCACTGTAAACGTCGGCAAAAGYAAGACCTGAGCCGAATTCTACCGTTTCGGTGGAAGAGTCGTAGTTGACCTCATTGAACCGGGACAATACAATTTGGACACCTGATGTGGATGAGAATCCAGGATTCATAATGTGTCCTCCGCTTTTTATCTGCACAATGCCGTATATTCAGGTTAGGAATTGTCAAAGTAAGAAGTGCGTGAACCAACGCCAAAAGGAACGCGAGATTTGCCTAAAACTTGTAGCTGCATCGATGATAAGCATGGCACTCAACGGAGACAATAACGCAGCTCACAATCTTTCCTACGTCTTCTGCACTTCCCGGTTCAACTGTACATGCAGATGGTTGCGTACTAGTGACACTCCAGTAGAAAGTACCATTTGCATAGCCTCCACTTCCTTTAGGCCACGAACGTAAATTCGAAAAATATTTTGAAAGGACAAATGAGCGCTCACCAGGGTAGTAAACTGCGCTGCTGGACGAAATTGCATTCGACATGTCTTGGCATGTATGTTGGTAGCTCTTCAAGGCATCGCGCTCGGCATTGGGTGGTTCACCAAAGAAGAACGATACAAGAACTAAAATGAAGTGAAAGATTACCTCAATCATCGCTATCGACTTGTTCTGTCTCAACTTGTACGAACTTGTCAAGCAACAGCACAGCGTTGCCTCGTTGAGTCAAGGCCAATGCATCTTGATGCAATCAATCAGAAAGTTTCACCCCACTTCTCGCGCCACAGCTTCCTGCTAGCGTTAACAGTCGATAAAACTTGACATTGTACTATTAAGAAAAACGATGATGATGTACATGCAGCTGTATGGTACAATGCTACAATTGTAAATTTTACTGATCCAACTGAATTCTCGAACGTTTAAACAGCTCCACCATGCCCAAGGGAATTAGATTCGTATCCACCACGTCCAACCCACCAAACTTATCCACCAACTGTTCGCCATACAGAGCCACCAGCCACCTTTCCTGTACGCTCAGCTCGAACCATTTATTCCAATGCTTACTCGACTTCGTCGCGGCTTCGATCGCAGGTGTTTTGTTGACCTCCTCTCGGTCGCGATCCTCCAACGCGATCTCGTACTGACGTCCCCACTCTGGTGCCCAAACATCCCGAAGAGACAAATATTCGTCATAGGTCATGAACGATGTCAACAACAGCTTGGAGCTCCGCTCCCATGCGTTCTTGTACGACTCGTACGATTCTTCATCATCTTCTTTCGATTTGTCGAAAATTTCTTTGTACTTTTGAGGGTTTTGCTTGGATTCACGTTCAATGGAGCACAACTCGATGAATGGATTCTTCAACTCCAACCCTCCAGTGGCAATCGGGAAGTAGAAGTAACCTTCTGGAAAATCACTTTTACCAAACATCTTCGCGATGCGCCCCTGCAGGTAAGCCACTGCACTTTTCTTCTCGGCGTCTTTGAATAACTCGGATTGGATCCTTGCAAATGTCTTCAATAAATCGTCCAGATGGACCTCTCCGAAGCATTGTGCTGGGTAGCCGCCAAAGTTACGGGAAAAGAACGCCATGTACTTGTTATAAGCGTTGATCCAGCCGACGATGGATTTGGTAGCGTTGAGCTGGCGGCGCAATTCCTCGATGTGAGCGTCGACCTGATCCTGGTCTATTGCAAAGCGGCCTTTGCTAGAGTCAAATTTCAAGAAACCCCAACGGACATCTCCAGACGGGAGGTCTGCCGTCGACTGTCCATCGTATCCAACGCAAGCAGATCCTGTCTTTTGCATGTTGAATGTGAGTCCGACCAGATTGGCGTAAACATTCATCTCTTTCCAGGCACGGGCGCACATGGTTGCGTCTGTGTCAAACAACCACAGGTCATCATGCAGTCGATAGAGATGCAAGCCGTCTGAAACCTGGTTGACCGCAAAGTCCATGACAAACATCACTGCTTCGCCGCACAACGCGCTCAGCGTGTAGTTGAAAGGGGTACCCCTCTTCCGTACCTTCACTCCATCGTTATTGTCAACATCAACAAAGCGAAGAGGAGCTGCGAGCCATTTCTTAAAGAAATCCAGCCATTCGGCCGTGACTCCGAAGAACTCCAGAACGGTGAGAATCGATGTATGTGGAAGGGACGGTCCGAACCACTCAAAATCGGAGCAGACGACAGCGTGCTTATGGTGCAGTTGCATGTTGAGTTGGCACTCGGTTGCCAACACGTGAAGTAGTTCTTTTTTCGTCGCTACCGGATTCTCGATCTTGTCGTGATCTGACGTATCGGCAGGATCGTCGTACCTAGACACCTTCGTCTTAGAACTGGAGAGCGTGCAAAGGAAGAAAGTCCCCTGGAATTTCTTGTGGCGCAAGAATGCTATACCGGCCTCTTCATCAGTGCCAAATTGTTGTTCCAGTCGTTTCTTCTCCTTCGCTGGCATTTTTGACAACTTCGACTTCCAGGCCTTCGAATGGAATATTCGATCGAACGTCCGTCTCAGTTCTACTTGCCATGTGAGGCCAACGTAGTGGAATAGCAAGGCGTCAATGATATCGGGGTCAGTAAAAGCCCTGGCATAATGTCAACTAGATGTTTGAAAAAAAAAAAGGAATAAAACGCACCTATATTTACCGTTGAGATGGCGGCGCATTTGAACAGGCACGCCTTCTGCGGGCCATGACCATTTGTCAATGCTCGTGAGCCGCATAGTCAGGACACTGGCAAGCTCAGTCAGGACGCTGTCATTTTGTTGGAACTCCCTAAGCGCAGTGATGTTATCATCGCTCATGGAGCCTTGCCCAGCGAGGAACGAGCTGATAGCGTTCACAACGTCTTTCTTCGTGATCGTAGTATTACGGCTGGCATCGCAGAATTTGGATATCTGTTCACGAGCATCCTCGAGTTCCTTGCGAGCGTGTTTGCTGGAGAAGACATTGTCGAGATAAGAGCGTAGAGCATCGGTGTCGACCGATTTTTCTTCAAACACAAAGGACATAAAACGATCCAACTGTTCATGCTTCTCCTTCCTTCCGACCTCGACGAACTCACTAGGTTCTTGGCTATCCTGACCAGCGGCACTACCAAGAGCCGAATCTCCGCTGGACATCCATTCCTGGAAAAGATTGCCGAATAATTTCGCACAATCGAAGCGCATGATGGTTTGGCGAATATGAGTCTCGAGGGTATCAGCCCATCGCTCGAGATTTCCCCTCTCGAAACCAGGATCCTGTTTCGCCTGACGGAGCCACAGCTCAAGATTGTCCAAATCCAGGGCGCCGTTAATGACGCTGCTAGACAGAGCACCAGACCATGAAGTCGCGGCCTTGAGCAGGAGCTCGACCCTAGCTACTGGGTCGGCGATGGCCTTGGCTTCATCGAGGACGCGGGAATGAGCTTGAAACGCCTGGCTCTGCTTCTCGAGTTCCTGTAACTTGACGGCGGTGATGAACTGAAGGGTTTTGTTGTACGAGGAGGCCATGGCTAGATGGGTGATTATCACAGATTGCACGGGGGAGTTTAAGTATGGGCATGCCGTGACTCGAGCTGCCCGTCGGATCCGGTCCAAGGGCGTATTGTGACTCCAACACTGCGAATCCGATGCACCTGACTGGTCAGATCGCTCCAACAAGTCATCGTGAGACATCTTCGGTGATCTAATCTATTTGGGGAGATAACTTCTCTTCTTCTAGGGGCCGAATCGCATACACGGTATATTATGAAGAAGGTGCCAGGACAATGGTCTCAACGTGGCTGCCATAACATAGGATTCGTCGCGAAATAAAGAGGTGCGAAGAAGCAAGTAACTCGATACAGAGATAAGTAGCAGTGGTAGTTACCTGATATCAATGCTGGAGCAATAGTGGTAGTTTTGCGAGTCTTGCGAGTTAATGATAATGATAAGCCGCGGCGGCAAAACTTAGCCGACAGGGCAAATGCCGGTCGCGCCGTCAACCCTGTTGGAGCCGCTGCCGAGAAGAACTGCCGGGTGTAAATCGGCCTCAAAAAGCTGTGGTTAATTAATTGATCTTTACTCGTCCAACTGGATTCTCGATCGCTTGAACAGCTCGATCATCCCCAAGGGAACCAGATTCGAATCTACCACGTCCAACGCATCAAACTTATCCACCAGTTGTTCGCCATACAGCGACAACAGCCACTTTTCTTGCACGGTCAGCTCATCCCATGGCTTCCAATGCTTACTCGACTGCAGCGCGGCTTCCATCGTAGGTGTCCGATTGACCCATTCTCGTCCCCGCTCCATTAATGCTACACCATACTCGTTTCCCCACGACGGAACCCAGACATCTCGGAGAGACAGATATTTGTCATAGGTCATGAACTTTTCCTGAGGGTAGGAAGTGTTCCGCTCCCATGCGTTCTTGTATGACTTGTACGACTCTTCGTCCTCTTTCAACACCTCTCCAAAAACTTCCTTGTACTTTTGGGTGTTTTTCTCGGATTCGCGTTCGATGGAGCACAGCTCGATGAATGGATTGTTTAGCTCCAATCCGCCGGTGGCGATCGGGAAGTAGAAGTAACCTTCCGGAAGATCACTTGTACTAAACTTCTTCGCCATGCGCCCCTGCAGGTAGGCCACTGCGCTCTTCTTTTCGGTGTCTTTGAACAGCTTGGATTGGATCCTCGCAAACGTCTTCACCAAATCGTCCAGATGGTCCTCTGCGAAGCATTGYGCTGGATAGTCACCAAAGCTGCGGTAAAAGAATGCCATGTACTTGTTATAAGCATTGACCCAGCCCATGATGGATTTGGTGGCATTGAGTTGGCGACTCAGTTCCTCGATGTGAGTGTCGACCTGGTCCTGGTCAATCACGAAACGACCTTTGCTTGAGTCAAACTTCAAGAAACCCCAACGGACGTCTCCAGACGGGAGGTCAGCAAACGATTGTCCATCGTATCCGACGCAAGCAGATCCTGTCTTTTCCTTGTTAAATGTGAGACCGACCARATTCGCATAGGTGTTCATCTCTTTCCAGGCATGGGCACACTTGGTCGCATTCGAGTCAAACAGCCACAAGTCATCATGTAACCGATAGAGATGCAAGCCACTTGAAGCACGATTTACTGCAAAGTCCATGACAAACAGCACCGCCTCCCCGCACAGGACGCTCAGTGGGTGGTTGAAGGGTGTACCACGCTTCCGTACCCTTACTCCATCGGCATCATCGCCAACAACGCGAAGTGGAGCTGCGAGCCATTTTTTRAAGAAATCCAGCCATTCGGTCCTGACTCCAAAGAACTCCAGAACGATGAGGATCGAAGTATGTGGAAGGGATGGACCAAACCACTCGAAATCGGAGCAGACGACAGCGTGCTTCTTGTGTAATTTCGTGTTCAGTTGGCACTCGGTTGTCAACACGTGAAGTAATTTTTGCTTTGTTTCCACCGGAGAAATCGTAGCATAGCCATCGTCGCCCGACGTGTCAGCTGATTTGTCGTAGCTAGCTACTTCATCCAGAGAGCCGGAGAGAGTGGAGAGGAAAAAGATTTCACGGAATTTCGAGTCGCGCAAAGATGCTATGCCGTCTTTTTCATTTTTATTGAACTGTTCTTCCAGTCGTTTTTTCTCCTTTTCAGACATTTGTGACAACTTCGACTTCCAAGCCTTNCCTGCCATGAGACGCCAATATAATGCAACAACAGGGCATCGATAATGTCAGGATCGGTAAACGCCCTGGGATGTTGTCAGAGAAAAAGCTGGTAGAAAGAAAGAACGGCGTGCACCTGTATTTGCCATTGAGATGACGGCGCATTTTGACAGGAACTCCTTCTACAGGCCATGTCCATTGGTCGATGTTCGCGAGCCGCATGGTTAAGACACTTGCCAGCTCGGTCAGAACACTATTGTTTTGCCGGAATTCCCTCRGTTCTGTGATGTTGTCGTCGCTCATGGAACCTTGGCCAGACAAGAGAGCGTCGATAACTTTCATTACGTCTTCTTTTGTAATTGTAGCGGTTCGCATGGAATTACAGAAATACTTTATCTGTTCCCGAATGTMTTCAAGTTCGTCGCGGGCATGTTTACCGGAAAAGACATTGTTGAGATAGGAACGTAGAGCATCCGTGTCGATTGATCTTTCTTCAAATACAAAGGACTTGAATCGGTCCAACTGCTCCTGCTTTTCTGTTCTCCCGACGTCGACAGGCTCACTGGATTCCTTGGTACCCTCACAAGCGGTGCTACCAAGAGCGGAATCTCCGCTAGACATCCACTCCTGGAAGATACTGCCGAACAGTCTCGCACAATCAAAGCGCACAATGGTTCGGCGAATATGGGTCTCGAGAGCATCAGCCCATCTGTCTAGATTGCCTTTCTCGAAGGTAGGGTCCTGTTTCGCCTGACGGAGCCATAGCGCGAGATTGTCCATATCCAGAGCGCTTTTGGTGACACTGTTGGACAGTGCGCCGGATCATGACTTCACTGCCTTGCGTAGTAGCTCAACCCTGGCTACTGGGTCGGCAGTGGCCTTGGCTTCGTCGAGGACGCGGGCATGGGCTTGGAACGCGTGACTCTGCTTCTCGAGTTCCTGCCTCTTGACGGTGGTGATGAACTGGCGCGTTTTGCTGTACGAAGAGGCCATTCTGGATGAAGTACTACGGATGGGATATGAGATAGAGCGACATATGTAATGTGCCAGCCGAGTCATTGCTCGGTACACGAGTAGTCGCGCGACGCGCGAGCAGAGTTAGTTACAGTAGTAGCAATAGGAATCACCTAAGAGAAACCAATGTTTGAGCCTTTTGTTGGGGATGGGCAATCTCCGCTAAGTGTGACGCCGCGTGACGCCGCGTGTGACAGTGTCACACGCCCAATATCGGTGACCCAGCCTGTTTGTAGCTTCCACAACATATTAAGAATAGTAGTCTAGGCATGAAACTACATAAAATAGGTGTTAGAATAATTTGTTCAGAGCAGAATTGTAATATCTATACTATATCTGTCTGTACAGCCAAAGTCCCTGCCAAAATGAGGTCCAAAACATGTAAATGCTATAGAAGCTCAACGGCTCAACCTCACACTTAGCTTGAGGGAGCAAAAGTTATCCTTATTATAGCCTCTATAAAATGTCCAGAACACATTTTTTATTTTCTGCCTGCAACCATGAAAAATAGCTATATGGACTGCTGTATTTCATGGTTACAGGTCAGATATAAAAATTCTGTTCTGGACATTTTGTAGAAACTATTATAGCGTACATTTTTGCTCACTGAAGCTAAGCATTCTGATCAGTGGTTGAGCTTCTGCAGCCATTGCAAGGCTAATGCAGTGTTTGTCAGCATTGATATTGACATAGCCACAGCCTATTCCCTAAACCACATGCCTGGGGTTGAGGGTTCACTCTCTTCTTCTTCTCCTCCATCCAGTATTGTTGCTTACTTGTGTCTGGACATATACTGCATCTATATTGAGCATTCTGAACTACCAGCCAGTGGTGTGTGTTTATTGCTATTGGTCTGATGGGACTTGATTAATCTGAATTTCATTTCTGGCAGACTGCAGTTATAACCATGACTAAAGGAAGAAGTAAGGCCCAAATGCAACAGTTAGCTGAGGCTAGGAAAAATGTCTCAGCTGGGGCTGCTGATATCTCATTGCAGAACAAACTTGAAGAATGTGAGAGACAGCTGGAGATGGCAGCTGATAAAATTGCATCCTTGGAATCTGAGTTGGAATCTAAGTCTCTATACTGTTCAGAATTATCTTTCAGCCTAGAAAAGGCACAGAAGAAGGCTGCAGATCTATCTTTACAGTTGCACAGAGCCAAACTTGAGGCAGAGGAGCAGTACAAAAAGATGAGGGTAGAACATCGAGCACGGCAGCGTGCACAGGCAAGGAAAGGTGTTCTGCTGGAGCAGATCAAACTCTTGAAGTCTGCTGATAGGCAGAGGTCTGAAGATGATAAACACAGCTTATCWAAGGCTATTGATTCATTGTTTAAGCTGGAAAAAGAGAAGTCCAAGCTTCAGAGTGAATTATCACAATGTCTAGAGAGATCACAAGCAGACTTTAGGCATTCCAAGAAACAGATGCATTCTCTCCAAACAAAGCTCACAGAGTCTCGGCACCTTGCATTAAATCTCAAAAAAAAGAATGATCGAGCTGTAAAAAGACAAAATAATGCAGTTTCAAAAGCACGGGAGCAAGTAAAGAAAGAATATACTACTCACAATCTCCTCTCTAAGGGTGTATATACAGAGGCTACAAGAAATTTGATACGCCTTCTTGTCAAAGCTGGCTGTTCCCGAGGCTATGTTGGTGAAGTAATTCATGCAGTTTTGAAGAATGCAGGAATTAGAGCTGTTGGAAATATCAGCAGGACAACAGTTTCTCRTGTCATCACAGAAGGGTACTATGCTGCTCAAATTCAACTTGCACATGAGATGCAGAATGCAGAGAGTATGTAATCCAATGAATTAYAGCTATCTCTCCAATGTGAATTAATCAACATTCAGGTATGACATTTAGTGCAGATGGAACATGTCACCGCAATGTCAACTATAACTCCCGTCATGTCAATCTGAAGGCAGAGTCATATCAGTCAAACAACAGTGGAGGTGAAAAGTACCATGTCACCCGTTTTTTTGGCATCCAGTCTGCTTTAGATGCAACAAGTGAACAAGCTATTAAGGRTTGGGACAAATGCTTGGACACCATTGTTAATATCTATAATTGCAGTCCATTTGGAAAAAGAGCTGGAAATTTTCAACGTACTGTGGATATCCTTATCAAACTTTGTGGAATGAGTTCTGATCATTGCCAAAAAGAGAAAAAGGATGCCCAGCTGATGGAGCAGAAGAAAAGGCATGCAACATTCCAGATTCTGGGAGAAAATGAGATACTGGAGTCTTCAAATCAGGAGCTACTGCCACATTTTCTAAAGGCAAACAAAGACATGATTGAAAGGCTTGGTGGACAAAGCAAATGGAATATCTTGCCAGAAGCAGAACAAAAGGAACATATGGCCCTAATGATGGAACAGCTTGTTATTGAGCTAGGAAAAGAGGCCTATGAAATGCTTTCTGATCATGAAAAGAAAGTCATGAAGTTGTTCATATGGGCTGGCTGTGGCTGTCATAAGGATTTGAACACAGTACGAGGAGGTTATGCTGCTGTTATGCAATGGTGGAGTGACAACAATGATGCTGAGCCTCCAGTATTACTGGCAAACAGGGATAATGCAGCTGTTTTGAAGGATATGACCTCTGATAAGGATGGTGTTACAACTCCTGCTCAGGAACGAGCACTGGAAATGACAGGGCRTGGTGCAATTCGGGCTGCCAAAATTGCAGGAGAAATTCTCAACAACAAATTTGACAAAAAGGGATACCATGATGTATTTCGCTGGTGGTGGAAAAATCATGTTGGCACACAATTTACATTTCCTGATACCTCTAATACTCRATTTCAGTCATTTTGCAATGCTGCAGCTGCCCTGCTGTTACATCTGCCATTCTTCATACAGTTTTTAGAATTTATTCGTGATCGGAAGCAAAATAAGAGGTTTAGCAATATGGAGCAAAACTTGTGGAATGCTCTTCATTGTACATCAACAAGAACTGAGTTTGCAGTACTGGCATTGTATGCACAAGCTGTTACCCATCCTTATATGAAGGCAATACGTGCACCTCCAGATCAGAATGTCAATATGCTGGATCTTGGACCATTGCATGCAAAGGTTTCCTCTCATATAATAAGAATTATGGAGGATCCATCATTTCTTATTGGCCCAAATGTTGTTCATGAGACTGGTGCAATGGATGGAGAGCCTTGGCAATCACCAAACACTGTTGCAGAAATTCAAAGAATAGCTCCAGAACTTCCTCATCTCAAGCCATTGCTGGTGGCATTCTTTAAAGGAGCATCTGAAACATGGAAAAGATTTACCTCAGAATTTGCACCTGGGGGTTTGATTGATGAAGCTACAGCTGAAGAGAAAGATTTAGCCTGGATGCCACCAACAAATGATGTTAATGAAGGAGCTTTAGGATCATTTCGTGTCCTCATGCGGCGCCAACCACAGCTTACTTTACTGCAGTACAATGCCCAAGCCATGTTCCATCACAATAATACCCAAGCATTCATGGAAAAGAAGTTCCAGGATGAGGACTACAAATTTATTCATCAAATGGCTAGAGAATCTAGAGGAGAGGAGAAGAGGAGAAGAGAGGAATTTGTTCTGCATGCTGAAGCAAAGGTTGCCAAAAAAAGAGAGGCTGCTGAAAAGAGAAAAGCAAAAGCTGCAGCAGTTGCTGAAAAAATAATAGGCATAAAACTGATCTTGGACAGAGAAGAAGTAATGAAGCTCAAGGGGCAAGCCCTCAAAGATCATCTAAAGGCTTTCCAAGCAGCAGGGGCTCCAAATTTGAAAGGCATTACCCAAAGTACCAGGGTAGGCATTATCAGAGATAGCCTACAGAAAGCAGTAGATCTATACTTGGCAGGAGAGTGGAAGCCCATCCAGACTGCAGAAGAAGAGGCATCTGCAGGAGAAGAGGAATCTGATTCTACTAGTAGTGAAGAGGTTGAGATGCTTGATCATCTCATGAGGGAGGAGGCAGACAGTGATTGGGAAGATGTGACAGACTAGCATTGCATTGCAATGCATTTATGTAGATTCAGGTCCTTTATTAGCTCTAAATATGGACTACAGATGTATATACATGTACTATTGTTGTTGTATAACAAAGTGCAGCACAG
>JNHV02000492.1:0-15403 GCA_001691785.3 Amanita brunnescens Koide BX004
ACTGGCATAAAGGCGCCCTCGGCATCTACCCAGCGACAACCCGCTCACATGGATCAAGAGCATGGGGTTTATGGTTGCACGCTCCGCAGGCTCGTTGGTGCTCGAGCCAGCGCCTGAGCGCGCGTAACGAGTACACTTGTATGGCTTAGTGGATCAGAAAGAAAAGAAAGAACGAAACTAAACTAAAACCTTGTTTGCATTGACAGCTGGAATGATGGCGTATACGTATACGCATCTCGAGCTGAATCTTGTCTTATTTATCGCGTTTCGTTCAGGAACTGTTTGTTGTATTGTATTGAACTCGTACGTTTTCTCCCGCGCCTGCGGACCTGGGGCTTATTGATATCAWGTACATACATGGCCCTATTAAAGTTTTTGCTCCCGACTCCGACAGCAGCTCACTTGCAGTCCCTAGCGATGGCGACGAAATCGGTTATCACGAGCATACTCCATAGCTGCATGATGGATGATGATGATGATGGGTGATTGCAGAGGATGTCGATGGGGAGCCATGATGCGCTGATATGCCTGGAGATCAATTTTCAATTGACAAACGACCGCCGAGACGCCGACTCCCGAACCTGAGCGGCGCAGAGTTTTCAACGTCATCGTTTTTGGCCATCATTGCATGATCGATTGTTAGAGTTACAAAGTCCCCATCTGATACATCAGATGGGCTGTGTTGTTCTCGTGCTCAGAGCTCGTGTGAGCTTGAGCGTGAGTGACATTGACATGTCAGGTTCATGCTATTGGACACCACGGACGCCGGGAGAGCACAACGATGGGTATCGTATGTGTGTACAGCCCAGACTGGCACCACTATGCCCCTGCTGACGTTTCAATTGGGATATAATTAGGTTTCCACTGCTGCTGTATCTGCCGTTCAAATCCCGCAGCATGTCCCACATGCTACGTCCGGAAGTTCCTTTGCGCATTGAATAAGTCGTGCGCATGTGGTGGAAAAGAAGGAAAGAGATACATAAATCACATGTGGGCTGTTGCGAAAAGTCAATCTGCCTGTCATTGATTGTCAACCCTATTYGATCACTTGCGTAGCAGGCTGGCAGATGGATCGCTGTCATCGCAGTGGTTCAGCAGCACTAACAGTCTGGCCCCTCTAACGCAAATGCAAGCTTTACCCTTTCCACTTGGTAGATACGCATATCGCGCTCAAGCCTGGCGGTTGCCGAACGGGCGTCCGATAACGATGGGTCAGCGTTGGTGCGATGCTATCACATTCGAGTCGTTAGCGTATAAAGTCAATTCCGCAAGCGCTCCCGATATTCAATTATACCGTCCTAAGCGGGCCAAATGGAGCGAGCTCAGGTCAGATCGTACGTGTGTGCTGTCACCTGGGCGGCCTCCTTTGTAAAAATACGTATACGGAGAGATGTTTGAGCGGGCCCAAATTGGTCAAACGCAATCCACGCCACACGCAACAGCGTGACAATGGCACAACGGCCTTTGGGCCCATAGGCTGAGGCACCAATCTTATATATTAAAACAATGAACAAAGCAGTCTCGTAATCGGACGAACGCYTTAGTAGGAAGGCTATTCTTGACCCTTCCCAGGCTTCCGTATCAGTAGGCTGAGTCTAAGTCGCACGGTAAGCTTCGTCTCCGACTAGCTGCGCACGTTCTCTCGCGCCTGGGTTAGTCTTTCGAAGGACGTGCAAGGTTTGTGTTTTTGCGAGGATAAATAGGAAGCGCAGATGTCGCTCTACGCTGGGCATAGCGGATCAAGCTTCAGTTGACCTGGATCAACGGTAATCAAGGGCCCTTCTTCGCTAAGCCCCAACATCGTTTGATGACTTGCCATGTTGGATATTGATCATGTGGCCCAAGCCGAACCGGTTCGCTACCCATCCGCAGTGATGCCTGTGATGGCGGCACTGCCGTCTGATTACGAGCGTGAGAGATGTTGGGCACTCATCGGTCAGATGGAAAGATATTGTAGCGGTTACGTTACTCGTTGCTACTTGCTTGTATCTGCGCGGGTCAATGCGTTATCATGGTCAGGTTGGCAGCTTCTTCGCACACTAGAAGGGGGTACAATGTGATGTGGACTTTGGAGTGGCCAATGGAAAAGCGAGTATTGCCGACATGCCCATGTGCCCTTTATAAACGATAGTTAGAAGAAGTCGGTTGCCCACCTCATGACAAGTCATCGAAGCCTGGGACTTGCCGTTGCTACATCCATGGAGGAAGAAACCGCAGCTCCCTTCGCACGGGATAAACTTCCCGTAACTCGCTCAATTCGTGCAAGGACTTTCCACGAGGCTAGAGGGCGGATCAGATGGCGGGCTTAGGTAAGGTTTAGCCCTAAGCAATCGATTACTTAATATAGCCCTTTTGTCCTCCAGGGTTTGAGTACCACTGCCTTCTTCGGTTTAAACTCGGTTTGATACCGAGGCCGAATGAAATAATATGGGATGATTTTCAATCACAGGCGCCTGTGAATGTGTTCCGGACATATAACCGGTGTATGTGGGGTAACGCATGTGATTATATTACCGGATCCATCTCCTTAATAAGCGGACTTTCGGTTCAGACCGCAACCACCAGCATGTCGCTGCAAGCTTCCACGTCCTCAGCAAAGGCCCGCATTCTCCACAAACAAGAGGATGACGTGGTCATCGTTTCTGCGGTGCGCTCGGCCATTACAAAGGTGCGTCATGGTACTCGTTTGATATYGGGCTATGCATCAACCTCGTGCATAGGGGCGGAAAGGTGGTTTCAAGGACACGAACCCAGAAGTCATACTATCGCATGTTCTTCGCAATGTGTACGAACGTGTTAGTCTAGATCCCAAACTCATTGAAGACGTGTCGGTCGGAAATGTACTTCCTCCTGGAGGAGGTGCCAGCGCCGCACGTATGGCAGCTTTGTATGCTGGAATTCCAAATACATCCGCCATTAATACCGTTAATCGCCAATGTTCCTCGGGTTTGACTGCGGTCAATCAGATCGCAAATGAAATCCGTGCGGGGCAGATTGACATTGGTATTGGTATGTCTGTCACATTAATTTACTCTCGGACGCTTATGACGACATGCTTGTACAGGTGCTGGTGTCGAATCCATGACCAAAGGATTTGGTGCAAGTGCACTCCCGGATGTAGCGGAAGAGATTTTGACGAACAAGGAGGCTGAGGACTGCCTTCTTCCAATGGGTATTACATCAGAGAACGTTGCAAAGGACTTCGGCATCACACGGGAGGCACAAGACAGATTCGCGGTTTCCTCATTCCAGAAGGCTGCAGCAGCCCTCAAGGCTGGTAAATTCAGGGCCGAGATTGTTCCCATCAAAGCAAAGATCATAGACCCCAAGACCGAGAACACGGTGGAGATTGTCGTCGATGCGGACGATGGAATCAGAGATGGCGTCACATTTGAAAGTCTAGCCAAATTAAAACCTGCTTTCAAGAAAGACGGGTCTACACATGCCGGTATGTCCGTTTTCCTCGTGGCTTGTTCGACGTCGAGTTCAATGTTTCCTTGTTCAGGAAATGCTTCACAAGTGTCTGATGGGGCAGCTGCGGTGCTCCTCGCGAGAAGGTCTGTTGCTAAACGCCTCGGATTACCGATCCTGGGGAAATACGTCACTGGCGTCGTGGCGGGTGTTCCGCCGAGAATCATGGGCGTCGGACCAGCGTTTGCTATACCCAAAGCGCTCGAGAAGACGGGCCTAAGCCTAAATGACATTGACTTCTTTGAGATCAACGAAGCTTTTGCTTCACAAGCCGTATATTGTGTGGAGAAGCTCAGGATTCCCTATGAAAAGGTGAACGTCCATGGTGGCGCCATTGCTATTGGCCATCCGCTCGGGTGCAGTAAGTGAAAATTTGCAATGGAACGTGTTTGCTGTGCTTACGACTGTCATAGCTGGCGCACGTCAGGTTGCCACAGGGTTGAACATTGCCAAACAGTATGGCCATAAAATTTTCGTRACGAGCATGTGTATTGGAAGTGGTATGGGTATGGCCGCAGTCTTTGTGAATGAGCAGTGAGAATCCCGCTCTCAATAGAGGTAGATGAACGTATGTTTCACCAATCGTTTATGCTATTGTAAATTTATATGACATTAAGTTTCGATGCCGCGAAACTATATCTGCCATGCGGTGATATCACGGAACATCTAACTGAAATATGTTTTGATAGCGATCTCTGTCTTGAAGGAAAAGGCACGGCGGTCTCGTGTTCCGCGCAGGTCCATGGGCACTTGTACCAAGGACACCAAAAGCAGCTTATAGATCATGTCAAGCAGAGCCATATGTTATTTTCTGCTCAATAAGCTTGTCCACGGATCTTATATGTTGAGCGCCGACGCTATGTATTTCCAGCTATAGCAAACATAGCAAACAATATGTATATAACTCCCCTACGGGCCGCATGCCCTGTCAAAAGAGTACCCAGGGTCGCGATCTTGGGGGGGAGTCAGATCCTTCTCCCTCGGACACTTCAAGTTCCTCCGCGTATAGGTCAAGGAAGAACCCAAATAGTACGAGGTTCAACTTTCGAATGAAGAGAAGAATTTTCAGGACGCCCTTCCTTTTGTAGCGCCGCCCAATCTGGCGCACGGACCATATTGGCCGCTATAAAATTGCGACCGTGGGGATCTCCGGATCTCCTCACAGTCAACCTCGTTTCCATCTTTTGACAGCAAGTTTCGGAGTCGCTCCAATGGAACCTGCATACACATGGTGGACGAGAAGAGCGATTCAGTCCAGAACTGGGCATGCCGTTCGATCGACTTTTTTTTTGTACTGAACGAGTGGCTAATCTGTTCTGGGCACAGTCGGACGTTGAATAGACAACTAGTTTGCATTTCATTACCGCGCGAAACGGGAAAAATGAGAAAATCTAAAACTGAAATGGAACTGTGTACACTTCCATTAAAGACACAGCGCCATGCTGTTGGTCCGCAACGGCATATCCAGTATAGTGAGTGGCCAGACCGCAAGCGGAAGATGGATACATACACATCTGTCCTTCCCGAGTCGGGCTTGAACGATGACAACATACTCGTGGCTAACGGCAATTGCGTTACTTAACTCCGTAAAAAGTGTAAGGGTTCTAGCGAGCTGTGCAGGGCTCGCGTCATCGATAACATTGCGTGCTCCACAACCAATTGAAAGAGTTTATCGGAGTTGACTAAATCGATGGACAGACGGAGCTAGTGATCCAGCCCGCGAAGATATAACCTACGATTCGTATGCTGTGGGCGGGGCGTTCGCCGCGTGCATGGTCAGAGGACGCAATCCTGTGATCATACCCTTGCACACAGAACGTCAGGGGAAGGAAGCGTGAAGGTCTGGAGGCAGGGGTCGCTTCGGCCGTAGACCAGCTGATGAAGCAGGCCAACCTCCGTTTAACGGGCGCCAGGATGACGGATTTCACCGGATTTAAGACGGCCGAATCGGCAGGGGCCGACCCGACTATATCGCCGCTATTGAAAGTATGTACTTTCTGGTAATGATTAACGCAACAGCTTTGACTCCGCTCCAGGCTCATATAGGCGAAACCGGAACAACGGCCATGAGGGCATCTGTACCATGCATCTCTCTGTCAATATGATCTATTCGGGGCGCCAAGTCATTTACAGTCCGGCGCGCTGTATCCCCGACACTTTGGCTCCTCTTTATACGTTACCATCTGGTCACGATCCTTTTGCTGCCGGGAATATTAAAAAGCTTTGCATGGTGAAACTAGTCTTCTTTAGATGCGTCCTATTTTGGACGGCCATCTGCCTCAATTTCGACGAAGCCATAAGACCGCACACTGGTAGTGTGATTTGCGTGTGTTCGGGTCACCTCATGCTCTTTAAAGCAGATTTCAACCGTCTCCACTGGCTCAAGGGCCAACGGTAACGACACATGCAACCGTCAAGACCACTCCCCGTCRCTGGGGACACCCAGAATCACGTTCAACCTTCAATCCCTCCGTCAAGCCTTCCGCATTCAGGAAGCATACCTAGTCATTCTCAAACGCCTCTGCCTTCGATACGACAGCTACACCCATATTTACCCCCCGCAGGTATGTCGCACTCTCCAGGAATACCTGGACCAATGTCAATGGCGGAAGGTACAAGCGACTCGAACTACGTTCCGTATCCACCTTACCTTCGTCCCCAAGGCCCATCACATTTTTCACCGACGCGGGGGGATACTACTGGTTACGCTGTCCACGAATCGGAGGCGGATGAATTGGAGCAACAAGGACCTCCGAAGAAGAAACGACGGAGACAAGCACTTAGCTGTACAGGTAATTTGAGCTCCTTACAGCTGAAAATAAGCTGATGACGATATTGTTACACGTTTTGGTTATTTTCTCTGCAACCTCTCCTTATCGTAACACCTTCTCTGCTTCATGTTTTTCCCCGCCTATTCGACATACCGCGTCATCCATAATACGCGAATACAATTTTTTTAGAATGCAAGAGGCGCAAGATAAAGTGCGATAGGTAGGCTGACCTAACGTCCGCGCTGGTCGCTATGGAATAGCGGAAGCTGACTTCGACGTCTTCTTTGATGATAGATCCCAACCATGCGCGCCTTGTGCGCGCCGAGGAGAGCAAGCCAAGTGCCACTGGCACGTCGTAGAGCCTGTGTAAGCTAAAGCTTGCTTCAAAATTGCGGCGATGAAGGAATGGCTCGTTCTCACTAAAATATTCTTTATTTTTATTTTTCCAGGGAAAAATACGTCACCAGGCAAGAATTCGATGACCTCAAGTCGCGTTTCGACGACCTCGCTGCGCTTGTAACCAGACACTTCCCACTCCATTCCCCAAGTCGCCAAATGGGCCACGATCATGCCCTCCCTGCCATTCCAGGGCCTTCAACGCCCGATGCTGTCTCGGCATATCACGCAGGTTATTTGAGTCATCAATCTATACCGCCACCTATTCAATCCTACCACTCTGGTTCTGTGCCCTCATCACCCCAGCCACTCCAGCCGCCTCCCATCCAACGCACTGTCAAAGCCGAAAGCCCTCATCTCCGATCTCCAATCGCACACGTCACTGGTGCCATATCGCCTCAGCTGCATCTGAGATCCCGCTCTCCGTTGCTCTCATCACTGAGGCACAGAGTCACAGACGCAGCCTTTGACAATACGGCTACCACGACTGCCCGCGGCAGCAACCCTGGCAATATTGACATGGGTCGCTCCACCAGGACATTGTCCACGACCTCCCCAACTGCAAAGAGTGCTCTCCCTCCTTCACTCGCCTCAATCACCTCACCATACATTGTTCCTGAGCCGCAGCCAAAAAACTTCCTCGCGCAGATGCTCAAGCCGGGCGAGCGTCTGCGCACCATCACCGTGAGTCCGAACGACTTGGCAGTTATATCACTGGCTCGGCTAGTAATCCACGCGTCCCTTCCCCTTCTGGCATCGCTGCTCCCGCGCCTTACAGCAGCACTCCTAGGAGCAGCAGCGCGGGGGATAGTCAGGGGGGTGGCCCTTCTGGAAGGCCTTCATCCGCTCATGCTCACAGTACCGCATTAAGCCCGACACTACATCCGTATCGGGCGGGAGGCCCACATGCTCACCGCCGATACGACTCTGACTTGCTCTCACGCCGTGAACCTAGACGATAGACCAGGCATTCCACACGTCTCTCTTGTTTTCCTCCAATAGCCTCTATTTTTTTCCCTCTTGGCATCACGACGGCCCTAGTGCAACGACCTCACGCACGGTAACGATGTCATTGATGAGGAACCACGCATGCCCATACGGCAAGGAACGCGGATTCGCCCCAGGAACGGGTAACATGCTCATCACAATCTATCTATTTCAATTCTATACATATATTTACGCCATCCATCAAGACATCAAGACAACGTCCTCCGTCACCACCTTCTCAACAGAATACGTTCAGTAACACTTTCCGTTATCCAGAGAGAATGCCACGCTTCTCGTACAGCTACCCATCCCCATCAGTCTCATCATCAACGTGTGTACTCTGACATCATGCCTCAGGTCGTTAAACCATATCGTAGTGCCTGTCACCCGCGCGTATTCTTAACACGCCCAAGTCTGGTCCTGGATGTACGCACCATGCATGATCGGCATGGTAAATCCGTGTGTGCCACTGACGTACGTGGCGGGGAAATCCTCGGATTGTACACGGCCTTCATCTGCCATGACACGCGGCCCGGCTGTTCATGGTTTCCCTGATCAGCTAGCTTGTGTACAGCATGACGCATGCCGCGGACCGTTCACAGCAACGGACTTGATCTCCTTATCAGTTCTCTCCTACATGTTATCACATTCACCTCTTTTTAGCCTTTATGAGCAAATCATATTAATGGTCACTAGGCGACAATGCATTTCCTATATCTGTCCGTTTTAATCCCCCCCGAATGGCATTGATTATTTAATTAATAAATGCAAACCCTCTACCCCATGCTATCCTCTTTGCAATTCCCGTTTATACCTTAGAGAACGTATTAATAGTCCATCCCAACCTATTACTAGATCATCGTAACTGCTTTGTTTCCATTTTGAGACTCCGGATAATGATATGATATCGATGAGTCGATGGTTCGCGAGTCCCCGGCCACTCACTCCCAGACGAGTTTGCCGTTGTCATCGACAGATGCATTCATACCGCCACTTGGAGCCTTGCTGCGACTTTTCGAGAGCTGTTCAATCGTCCTCTCCCTTTCTAGCTGCTGCTTGTGCTTAGCCAGTGCTGCCAGCCTTTGTGCCTCCGCCTCTGCTTTCGCGGCCTTTGTCACTTCACGTTTTTTTGCGTTCTGGCGCTGCTTCTTGTTCAATGCTCCCACTTTCCCTTGCGCCGTCCGTGCCATCGCACTAGCATCCGCGGACGGCGTAGCGCCAGCGGAGGAATTATGGTCAGGACCTAAGACATAAGAGTCAGACGAGCTTGAAATAGTTAGCTGACGGAAAGCATCCTACGCGATCGTCGGCTTCTAACCACACCCCACCCGTCATCTTCCCCATCAGCATCGTGACCAGCTCCTTCATCCGCATGGACATCTTCGTAATCCGCCCACGAAAACCCACTCGCAGGTTTCTCTCCAGGCATCGGCCGTACACGCAATACGCGTGACAGGGTTGGGTGGTCTGGCTTCTCCAGCATGCTGAATTACCGGGAAATTAGTTTCCGTTCAGAGAGAGATCTAAAGAGCAAAAGACTCACTCCTCTACGCCTGTTTTTCTAGGCTTGGGTAGCAGCCGCTCTGCCAGGGTCTTCTTTTGTGAGTTGTCACCCGAGGCTCGGACATAAGAACTTCCCAAGCCTAAACCTTGCGTTTGCTCTCCTGCTTCGTCTTCCGTGTCTCCCGCACGCTCCGCCACGGGGGAAGAAGAAGGGTACCCATCGTCCGTCACAGAAGACGCTACACCTGCGTCACTCACGGAGAGCTGACCAAGGCCAGAGGAAGAGTTGTTGTCGCGCCGGTTGCGGACGTGGGTCCACGAACTGTCGGTGTCTGGGTATATACTGGATGGCGTCGATATTGGTGGAATAAACGGCATCCGAGAGTGTCCTGTTGCTTCTTGTCTAGAGCTAGACAAAGAAGCCAAGAAGGGCTTCCCATCATCTTCGTTGTCCTCCGTTGTAGACGCATCTCCCGAATGTAAAGGCTTCTTCGATTTTGATCCATGAGCTGATGAATTCGTTTCTTCTGCTCGACCAGCAGCACCCACCGTCCTGGGAGATGAGACGGGTGCCGCGGACGACTCAACAGCGCCAGAATTTGAGGCTGACAAGGTCGCCTTCGACGAAGAAGCGTTAGCTAGAGTTAGAATTGACGCGGAAGAAGAGGCTCCGGGTGCAGACTTCTTTCTCTTCTTTGACTTTCTGGACTTGCTTCCGGAAGCTAACGCCACGGGCGGTGGCTGGGCTTCACTGGGAGTAGCAGAAGAAGCATCGTCGTCACCCCCATCACCATTCTGTGCGGTGGTTCCGGCCCTACCACCGGAAGCCGGCGCCTGTTTTATCTTTCCTTTGCTTTTCGGTTTTGACATGGCACCAACGGGAACATCAAACCCCCCTGGGACAACTTGAGCTGATGATGTACCAGCTTCGGAAGTACCAGCGTCTGTAGGTTCGGCCCGGGTCTTACTCTTCTTCTTCCTGGCTTTACTAGCATCCTGAGACTCCCGGTGGGAACCGGGAGTCTGCTTAGCCTCCTCCGCTCTGTCCTTGCCCTTCTCTTCGATCTCTTGCTGCTTGGTCATCTTGGAAATTCGATAGCCGACGGCACCGGCAATGACCAACGTTGTCGCTGCTGCTGCGCCCTCTGAGGACAACATGATGCTCTGAACCCCGCCCATGATGTGAAATATCTGTGTCTTGCAGTACGGCTGGTTAGTTGGAGGTAACTGCGGTAAAAGCACGGAGCGCACGGTCTGACGTGGTGAGAATATCCGACAAACACCCACAAATAACGCGTCGACGCGCCCTTATCGGACCAAGCAACTTAGTAAACCAGATACATTATTCAGTCCTTTAAATCAACGATAACTGGCTGAAAACCCGGACCGCCGAACGATACCCGTTTTCTTCCGTAGGACGGGGAAGACAGATTCGAGGCGTTTACAAAAACCGTCGTAGGACCGGCCGGGTTTCCCGGCGACTGCTTCACCGAGTCATAACTCTGTACCATCGGTTGAGTCGGTACAGCACTGCCCCAAGCATGAACATAAGCTCCATGTGCTTCATGAATATGCCCGAATAGGTGTAACTGCGGTTGTAGCTGGGGAAGACGCCTGGCAAGCATTTCACACCCTGCTTTCGACTTGCGTGTCGTTTCGTCGAGGATGCCGTRAGGCGGTCCATGTGTCATTCTACAGCGGTAAGTACACTCTCTTAGCGTGCACAACGGAGCTTACAAGATATCGACCTTTGGGATCTTGTCAACGATCACTAMGGATCTCTAGGTCTGTCGCTGTCTGCTTAAGAGGCAACCAAAGTTACGCACCATGAGCTTGAGCCCTCTTGTAATTRAACGCCCAACCGCAAAACTCGGGTTGCCACTGAAAATAAGATTCAAACGATGTGACAAGACCTATGTTTGAACGGCGTACTGGTGATCCATAAACGCTCCAAGTTCTGCCACCTTCTTTCACCGAAAACCTGTRTTCTTCGCACTCTAGATACACAATTCCAGCCTCTATTGCCGCTGGGCCCTTGACCAATTCCATGATGGCAGCTTCGTCCTACAAACRTGACGTCAAATTAGTAGAATAGACAGGATGATAAGAAACCCATATACTCGACCTGCTGATCATAATGCCACCTCATCCAATTCTTCTCATACCACCCCCGGTGGAGCGTAAGGTCGTGGTTGCCTGCTATAACTCTCCAGGACGATCATAAGGGGTTAAACAGAGAACAACTCGTAAAAGACAACTCACATCTTAACTTTATGTTTCAACCCCCTCAACCAATCCATCGTCGCCGTCATCTCATCGAGGTCTCCCGTATTCGTCAAATCACCACTATGTAACAGTACATCGCCGTCCGGGACGGGACACACGCTCGAATGCGTGTCGCTCAGACAGACGAACCGCGTCCACTCTCCCTGGCTTGGCTTRGGGGGCTCATTCCGGTACTCGTACTGCAGATGAACGATGGCATTGGGAGTGTAGATAGATTCAGGAACGTATGTCAGTTTAGAGAGGCCATCTTGGTCCATGTCGGGATCGATGATGGCGGTGCTTTGTGGAACTCGTGTGTGACGCCATTCTTGAAGTACTAGTATAGGATGCCTATCATGTTATCGTCCGTACTTTGTCACGGTGAAACGCACAGGCTAATCTTGTTAGACTTACTAATTGTCAAATACCCTCTGGGACCGACGAAAAAATGAAGACCGCCAGTTGGCTCTGTTGTGAGACTTTCCCGGTTAATGACTACTACGGACTGCGCCCAATCTGTCCCGACTCGGGTCAAGTACCTTCTTCCCGTGCTCATAAGGCTAATGTGAGCAACGAAGTGTAGATAGAATCGGGAACACGCCTCCTCCCATGCTAAAGTTTAGCCTAGATGCTATCTCCGAATCGGTGCTCATGTTCTATTCTGTTTAACACGATGCCAGTATGGCGGAGACACGGACCGAATTGAAAGGAATATTTACAATRGCGAGAAACCGTACGCTGGCATACTAGAGCGAATCACAGGACCTATAGTACACGATAAGTAATACATTGTATCGAAAACAAACACGTATAGCAAGGATACAAGACAGCACAATTTGCAAGGAAAAAAAGGTAATTCACGTATGCAATAGATCGACACCGAGTCGGGGATAAGATGAGCTTTGAGGTAACGATATTCGGAAAGGAGGCAGATACTGTGGAGATAATCAACAGTACGTATACCTGTCGAGTGTGGAGTCTAGTGAGAGAGTTAGTAACGCATACGAGTTGACTGCCGACATGCGGATGTCGTACCCAGCGAGGCGCTTGCGCACGAACCAGGCTAGCGACTACGGCAGTCGGACCGATACCAAACATCTAAAACGAGAGCCAACCTGCATTCTGTGGGGGTTCTGGTAAAGTCGGCAATGGCTCGGAATCAACGACTGAGATATCGGGTAACTTCTGTAGCCGATCGCTTTCTTTCCGAGCTAGAGCGCGGGCAATTTCATGCTCGTTAGGGCCCGAGACAACTATGACTTGTACCATAAAGCGATCTTCTTTCTTTTTCTTCTTGTTCTTAATGAGCATGTCGACAACCCCTAGAAGAATTGGGTTACAGGAAGTAATGGGGGTGTATAAACTGTCAAACATCTTGACAGTGTCGAGATTGTCCGTGAAAATCAAAATACGACCACGAAGATTTCGTTTTTGGGCTATGTGGATGGCCCAGCATACGCACAATGCTTTGAGGAAAGAAACATTGCGTTTCTTTGGGGCCCATGATGGCGACGATGTTTGAAACCCGATTGACGCTTCAGGGAAGTAACATCCCAGTCCACTTTGCACCGCGTCRCAGAAGAAAATGTGCTCGGCATCAGACGGCTTCCATGCGATGGATTCCATAATGTGAACGCCGCCAAGTTCCTTGGCGTGTCCAGCGAACCAAGAGAGCTCAAACCGGACTGTTGGTGTCACCTCCAAATTATCATTTGCTTTTTTCCTAGTTGCTATTTGCTCGTGGAGGGCCCGCAGTCCCGGCTTCAGCAAAGGGAAGACATTTAGTACCCAATTCATTGTTCCTGCCATCTCCTGGAAATGTTGAAGCTTCTGCCATCCTGATCTAGGAAAGCAAAATTCCCGAATGAGCCTCAGTAACTCGTCGAGCTTGTCGTCCGGTAATGTTATCGTCATCTTATTCGGGTCCACATTGAAGCCGAGGATGACGAGGGATTGGCCAAAGACCTGTTTCCTCGGCTCATGGGGTATCCCGAGTTCGTCCCATAATTTGAGAAGCCGAGCTTGCTTCCTCGGAAACTTCGTGTCATATGGAGCGTAGTACTCCCTGGACGAAGCAAGTTCGAACGAAAAGCAGTCGTCCGTGTACAATTTCAAGTGCTCCAATTTCCGGACCTCTATGGCAATCCAGGTGACCAGGGCCATGAACCCCACCCACAGTCGTTGGGAACCTCGGTTTCCAAAACTGTTGCAGCGATCGACGTGTCTTTGTCCCTCCACGGTGATGATCTGTTTTATCTGCCACAGGGGATGCATAGGAAGTCGACGATACGCGGATGAAACGTCGGATTTGAATATCACCAAATCTTTGACGCCCGGATTGGTACGCCTGAACTCGATCAGCGAGTCAGCCAGGTCTTTGATTGTATCAAGGCGTGCACCCGCAATGGCGTCCCGAGAAACCATGGAGTTTAATGAGAAATCGGATGCGCTATGATCGACGACCAGTCGAAATTTCGACGGTCCTGGTTTGGGCACCGCGTGGATGGGCATGCTATACATGCCCGGCAACAGCTCCGTCCCAAAAGATTTAGAGTACCTGTCCAATCGAATCTCCTCCGTACATTGATCTCTAAGAAACTGGCCCTGTTCCTTGGTCTTCGGCGGACGTTTGGAAGCATCATGCGTCAATGGGTATGCCGATCCCTTGGGATTCGTATTGGCAAAGGGCCAAAAACCCTCTCGTAAACCAATGACTATCGATTTAACGAACTGTTGGTTTGGATGAGTTTTGAGTAATTTTTCAAATACSGGTACATTGATGGGGGTAACGATTTTAAACAGATCGGGATTGCGCTTGATTGTGTCCTTAATCTCTGGTCGGGATTCACGGGCATGTGGACGGGGAAATGGTTTGTCGCTAAGTGTGGACAGGGCAGTTGGGCTCTTGCCAACCTCTCCGAGCGTCCAAAGCAGGCCACGCTGAAACGTGGGTTCACCAGGTTCCAGCCCGTACGCGTGGAGAGGCGCGTTGCTCCGTAGCTTAGCTATCCGCTCCTCCTGACTAGAATGGCTGGTATTGGGCCCTGCAGTGGGTTGAAAGGCCTCATCTTCAGTCCCTTTCGAACTCGCGATACCCATTCTATGGTGACGCGCGGGAGGAAAGGGAATAGCTGCGGCGCAGTTGAACGAACGATAATTTTATCTACCTGAGGGTCCTGACAAGGCCTCCTTCAACGTGCACATGCAACTGTCATGCCGTATAAGCTTAAGAAGTTGATGCCGCCTGCGACCCTGTGGCGTCTCTCAGGCTTGCAAAGTTCTTGTCACCGATTAGACCACATTCCATTTAGCGACCCGGAGTTTACTAGGACTCGGAAAATCATGTCGACCTTTCTGAAGTTGATCAATGAGTTGTCGATGGCCAAGTTGGTTGCRCAAAACTTCCGACTTTTGCCGCGCGGCAATAAGGTTTGCAGTGGGTAAGTACCGAGGTAGACGGACTTGAACCGTCGTGGCGGGGAGTCTGTTGGGAAAACCCATGCTTCAAGTTCTCACGTGTGATTCTGCGAAAGAATCATCACGACGCCTCCTGGTTATGGTGGCATTAAAATTATATTCCATTCAGTTTCTTGTGAGGTTGGAGARTCGGATCCTGGTCGGCCGTGTGTCGTCGGCACCTGCGCCGATTTTCTCAATCCTCTCAACAAAGCTGCAGTGGTTATCAAAACAAACTACAGAGTTATAATCAATACATGGTGTGGTAAAATTGAACACTTCAAATATGGTAACAGCAGTTGGACAAAAAGAGTCAGTAAAAATACGTGGTGAGTAACTATAGGCGAGCACGGACATCGTAAGGCTCATACCATGAGAACCATCCGGTATCCTCTTTGGCCGATCGTAGCACGGGTAGGGGCTCGTCGTCAACAATTAAAGCTGTTGGAAACTTCTTACGTAATCGATCGCTTTGTCCCTGTTTCCGCGCCGGTTGTTGCAATACGACAGCCTGTAAAGCCACGAGCAGTTGTCAGTGGCGTAGAGAATACGAC
>JNHV02000493.1:0-15374 GCA_001691785.3 Amanita brunnescens Koide BX004
AAGATCTTTCACAGGCACTGCAGGTACTCATGGAGATTAAAGCAGTGTTCATTCGGCGCCTCCCTTGCGCGCCATGCATGAATCAGAGCACCCTGCACAATACAATGGCCCCATTACCAGGTCTCGAGCTACCCACTCTCGTGCATCTATTCATACTCTCCCCTTAGAGGTCCCTAGTACAATCTTCATTCTTGTAGCCAGCGACAAGCAAATTCTTCCGYCAATATGGAAGGATCCACTCCCACTCTACGCGGTATCCTCATTGTGGCGATCAATTGCTCTAGCCACACCCCAATTGTGGCAGCGAATCTCTGTCCGCAAGAGCATATCCAGGGCGACAGCCAAGTCAGAAGCAAAAGAACTTGTTCTGTGGATAAAGCGCTCTGAATTATTGCCTCTTACGCTAGTTATCTGGTATCGCAGCTTCCAATATCTGCGCAGGTCAGGACGTGGGGACCCCATTGTAAAGGTTCTCAGCCGCCATGCGTCCCGATGGGAAACACTGTGCTTCTGCCCGCTAGATGGAGGTACAGGACCACTCTGGGATCCCATGAAATTGTTCGGCGTTGATAAGTGGAGTTCTTTGCGACGCATATATGATGTCAGGCCACGCGAAACTATTCCATGGGAACGACTCACGCATCTAAGCATTTGCCGTTGTAGTTTGCCTCATGCGAAAGTGGTGAACATCTTCAAAAGATGCCCGAGGCTCGCATGGTTGTCGCTGACGGTCCATGTAACACCAGGGTCATCAAACGTGCCTGCGTCTCCCATTATCTTACACGACCTGTCCTTTGCATCTTTCACGACAAACGACTTCTCGGCGATTATTGAGTCGATTTCTTTGCCTGCTCTGCGGGAGATATCTGTCCGCAAGACATTACGGCCATCTACCAACTGTGGATCACTCAAAGCGCTTCACCGTTTTCTCACAAGATCTGGCTGTACCCTCGACGAGTTGTACATACGAAGCAACCCCCTCCTGCCCAGACGATCTCATTCAAATCTTTGCCCACAAGTCCTGCCATTTTCTTACCACGCTATCCATCTACCAATATCGGCGTCTGGATACAGAATYGATTACTAACGAGGTGTGCCGAAGACTTACCCTACACCATGACGATTCAGTATGCACCCATTTGAAATCATTAACGCTCGACTGCCCAGCCTCACTTCCGGCGCTCTTGGCCATGGTCAAATCTCGAATTGGTTCTCTTACTAGCCAGTCACCAGAAGGATTACCTTGCATACTTCACTTGCGAATCAATGATATCATTTATAAACGAAAACTGGACCAAATCATCAAAAAGAGTGGAATGGGATACAAAATGAGAGAGGGAGATCACGAGATTTGTTCTGTCCAGTTGGATTCTAAGTACATCTTCTAATGTTCCGTATCCAACTTGTATTTTATGCGTGATGAGAAAATACTGAGCCGCGTCTACCTTGCAGATCACTTCAACCATTGAGTTATGCACTATTCGCTCGGCGCGGTTGTCCATTCCCTGAGACATGGGATCTATCAGCCTTGCCGACGCTCAAGCTATACGCATTGCTTACCTCTGTCAACAATTGCAACTTTTCGCTATCGCGGAATTTGACTAGTGTCAATGGCCCATTTATCGTATTCTTCATGAGGCGAAATGCGAAACTCTCCAGCACAACGGGCACCTGGAGGCGCCTATGTACTGGATATGTACCAGCTTACGGTCAAATGCCGCCGAAAACTTCTAGCCATTACTAGCAACCAGCTTCTCCAGCGCGGGCTGCCAGCTTTCCCTAGACGCCCTTCTCAAACTTGTTTAGTTTTTTAGCATTTTCTTCAATACTTTTCTCGGGTTTTTCTATCTGGCAACCCACGATTAGTCAGCCGAAATATAAATGTAAATATCAACTCACCTCCTGCCAGTCGCTCGTATTGTTCGACAATATGAATATCTGTGTTCAGATTGAGCTCCAAATTTGCCTGTTGCGTCTCTAACGCCGTTCCCATCTACTCATTTGGCAGGAGGAGGCGCCCGTTCTTCTTGCTCGGCAGCACGACGCGCCTTATCGTACTCCATCTGCTTCTTTCAGTCTCGTCGTATTCTTCCCGTAGTTCCTCAGCAATACCAACGACCGCTCAACTCTGTTCTTGTTTGATTCCTTTATACGCATTGTGCTCTATCAAGGTCATTAATCGGTATTTCTTTCGACTCATCATCATGCGAACGAACCTTAGTATCCATGAACTTCGTTCGGCTGATAAGGTACTGCTCGACGGGAATGAGGACTTGTAAAAGTGCAACCTGTCATCGATATAAGTCGCTGACATGGTCCCGACGGTATGATTCGCTTTACGTCGCGTTCAATGCGTTTTCGTTCCCTGAACCGTTGCACGTCACGCTCAATTGTGACGTTCCTATMTTTCAAAAGGCACACGCGATCTTGCTGTTCTTTTAGATGCTAACAACGATTAAGTCGTCATGTGCATAGTATCTGGAAAGCGAAACTCGCCTCTTAGTCTTAAATCTCGACCCGTATTCATGAGGGTGTCATGCCATGCAGTGAGGTGTTCATCGCTGCAAGCTCAGAAACCTTGTCTTGTAGAAGAAAAGAACTATCATCGATATTCGCGTCAACGAATAATAAACAAGATCTCGGCATACCAGAGGTTTGACACTTGAACATTGAGCTCTTGAACCTTGACTATTATTTCCCTAGCTGTCACATTCTGGTTGTTCAGAGTAAACATTGAATCTTTCGGCTTGGCAGTGAGATTCCATCTGATGACATAGTTTCCTTTGCCCTTTGGCCCTTTGAGCTTGATCTCAATGTACCCAAATTCTGTGCTGATCTTGACAAACGAACTAAGCTTGCTGGCACGTCCAAGTATCTGAAAGCGGGGATTCTTGGTATAAGTTAAAGGGAATGAGGGATGAACGCACGCTTGGAGGGAAGTTGAGACCAAGAGCAATTGCACAGGCAATGCTACTTTTCCCCGTCCCGTTTGGCCCAAGAATTATATTGAGATAGGCCCCATAGTGGAATTGAACATAATCGTATGTGACGAAATTCTTGAGTTGCAATTAAGCCTGGAATGTAGCTAAAGGGGAATGATATGGTCAATTTCTCATTCAAACTCTCCGTAGAAAAGTAAATACCCGTCCGTATCGCAAGGCAAAGTCTTGATGTGCATGGGGGAACGTCTGTTCCTGAACACTCGATGCACGAGGACTGCCTTCGCCATTAACTCTCTGCCGCTTCGAAATATGTGAGCTTTCTTCGTCTTCCGGCGCCTCGTCTTCACCATGGGCATCCTCATCAAGACCGCTCACGACCTCGACGTCATTTAGTAGGAGCCCCGTCATCCGCGTCAGACAGAACGACACGGTGCGTCCCTCTAGATCTTGTCGCGGCTCTTTCTTGCCTGACTTGTGCCGTAGATGCTTTCTTTTCCTTCTTGACTGCCATCGCGTCGCATAAATTGGACGTCGCGTGAAATGTGTCGCGTATACAAATACAAACAAGAGATCTACCAACGTCTGTCGCTAGATGATCTTAAGTCTGAAACCCTCCTCGAGAACACCTTAATCATGCTTGTTCCAGTTGAACCCTAGCTCGTCGACGAAAAGCCCTTTTGGACCATAAGTTTCGAGCCATATACATAATAATATCATCGCACTTGCCGAATCATAATCAGCGCCCATACCAGTCAGCATGATCCAGTATCTTTTACTACTAGATCTCGCTTGTACTTCTGGCCGACCCGCTTGACATAGACAGTCCAAGGCGTGCATATAGTTGGGGTCAAATCTTCACCACAATCGCTGCAACCCAATGACGGGAAGCTCGACAAGATTGGACAACAGTGACGGTGATCTGGGGAAGAAATTCTTGTCAGTGTTCCGCGATGTCTGGCGGAACAGACGGCTCGTAAATATTCAGTCCTCACTGCGATTGATCCCTGGAACTATCTTTTCAGAGTCGGTTGATTGGAAAGCTTTTGCAGACGGATGGAGGAGCGGATCCCTGGTACGTATGTTTGATCGTCTCGCGTCCGCGGTGGCTCTCAATCGTATCCTGTGCAGGAAACGCATATCTGAAACTGGGGACGGTCCTACGGATATTTATGTGCTGCATAGACAGATAAGCTAGGCGGTGAGTATGCACCGGGGTACATGTTCGAAATTGAAACGGTTTGAATTTAGGATGGCTGGATACTGTCGAAGGTTGAAGAAAAAGTACATAATAGTGGCCCTGTCAAACGGAAGCATGCGACTCTTGGTGGATATGGTAAATTCTTGATCCTTCGTTGCTGTCGGTCAATCAATCATCTCCGTTTAGGCAAAGTACGGCCGTTGTTCATGGGATGCTGTGTTCTCGACGGAGTTGTTCGGTACATACAAACCGTGAGGTTTCAAAACTAGATGACATGCGTCGTTATAACCTACACACCAGTAACCCACGCGCCTATTATTCTGTGGCCAATTTTCTAGGTGTTCCACCTCAAAAATGTGCAATGGTGGCAACGCATATATTTGATCTACGCGGAGCCAAGGGTTGCGATTACAAAACGGTGTAAGTCTCCAAGCTTGATTATCCTATATCTGATTTCTATCCTATGCTTACCATTGACCACTTGCAGGTATGTACGTCGACCAGAAGAAGACCATGACATCGAGCGCCGCGATGCGTCGTTGGTCAAGTCTAGACAAGAAGGAGGTTTTGAGGAAGTTAATTTCGTTGTCAATTCATTCGTCAAGTTGGCGGGTGTACTAAAGGATTTATGAACGTGCCGGTATCTCGCCTACAAAATGGGACTAGTGGAACCAAGAGTTCAAAGATGGTAATCCTTTACTGCCTCTGGGGTCATGTTTAATGACGTCCGAATCTTCAGATGCTATCAGACAATTTATCTGCCACATGGCCCAATCAACCGTCATGATAAACGACATCACTCTGACTAGCTCTGACGCTTTGTGAGTCAATGATGGCTCGCACACGCGGGGTTCCAAATTATTGATTCCTCCCTTGCATCACGGCTTAAGGACGTGTTCACGACCCTTTGAGATCCTATAAGAACCCTCCTCCTGTGGTTCTTGCCTTGAACACGCCAGATAGCATAACACCATGTCCACGTTTCTATCACAGACACCTCCCTCCAGGCGCTATAGGCGCTATGTACCGCCTGTGCCACTCTCTGGTTACACGAAGCCTACTTCCCAACCCGGTCTCGAAGGCAACGTTCGCGTTACGTCAATACAGGAATTTTGTCAGCATTTGCTTCCGTTACCTGTTGAGGCTTCTAGCGCTATCCATGCCATTCATGAAGAAATGAAACAGCAATTCTGGAAAGATGGTTGGTGGGCAAACTTTTCTAAGGAAGAGGACGATGAAGAAAAATATGCCAAGGACGAGTCGCTTTACCATCAATCCTTCGTTGAATTTGCCAACGCAGTCGGCCAGGCCTGTACCAGATTTGGACTAGTCAATGATGACTGCGTACAAGGCGTTTGGGTTGCAAGGCCTAACAATCAATCCTGCGAGAAGAGCGGCGCTGACTCTTTTAAAGCGAAACCAGACATAGTCCATGTTGCACAGAAAACAACGTTTGAAGCCTTAGACGCCGAATTAGAGAAAGGATTGGCCTGTAATCCCGAAAAAAATCCCGAACAAAAGGCGAAAGAGGTGATATCTTTGTATTATTCAAATGACACAAGACTGACGGACATTGCACGGAAAGGCTCGTATGACAAGAGTGTGGTGGTCACAAATCCATACTCAAATCGAGATCACCCCTAAGCCATCGGACGGGACGGCTATGAACAAGGCTGTTTTGCAACTCTGTTCGTGCTTGCTTCAAGTCCTTGGCAACCAATTGGATAGACGTTTCGTAATCGGAATGCTCCTCTGTGGCGAACAACTCTCTTTATGGCTTTGTGATAAAGCAGGTGTCGTCGGTACGCTGGAACCGATACATATCCACAAGGTAAAGTGCGATAACTCTACTATCATGTCATTCAGTTAACGAATGCGTCAGGATACAATGGAGTTCATTCAGGTCCTTGTCGCATTCAAGATACTACCGGCGTATAGACTTGGCTGGGATCCGACCATGAAACTTTATCAACTGCCACTGGATGGCCGCCCTTGCGAACCAATCCCTTCCTATCGCATAGTTCCAAGCTGCGCTGACTTTGCGTCAAATGCTTATCAAGCCAATTGGGTCATATCCATGCCCACGAAAGACGACCCCAGCCAACGTGAAGAGTTCGTGACGATCAGAAAACCCATCAAAGCGCTCACAGGTGAAGTAGATAGCCGCGGGGCCATCGTATGGGAAGTCGTAAAGCGGAAAGATATCGGCAAGGCAGGACCACAGGTAGGAGAGCAACCACTTTCTTTGTTCGTTGCTTATTTGAACAATTTTTTTCAGATATTCATACTAAAACAATGTTGGCAACCTTTTGACCCAGATGTACTGTATAGAAAGTACAGGCAATGGAAAAACCAAGACCAGAAACCACTCGAGGCCGAAATCTATGATCAAGCGGGTATTGGGGATCGTATATGTTCTGCCGAAATGCTTGGCGACACTGCTAGTACTCTGAAACTTCGCGACGGTCTAGGTGTACGACCGTTGCAGAATGCAATATGGGAAAGGGCTGTGAAGTTGAAGGAGAGCAAGGTATCTCTCGGCGAACCGATGGTTGAACCTGAATCTGGAGATATTACGCAATGCCATCACAATAATAAGCCACATCTATTGCTCAGCGATGCAAGGACGTTCAAGTACGACATTTTCTATACCCAATCCGACAGATACGAAAATCGAGCCCAGACGCGCTTGCTAATGGTTAATTTGGGCTTCTCTCTGACATACTTTCTCGATCTATTGGAGCTATTACAGGCAGTGAGGGGTGCAGTTAAAGGTGTGTTGTAGTGAAAGAAGTAACGCAATCGCTCTCAATTGACACCAATTATAGATCATGAAAAGATGTATTTTTCGGGCATTTTGCATCGCGACATCAGTCTTGCAAACATCATTCTAGTCCCGAAGGAGACTTTGAATAATTGGAACGGCAGTAATGACGAAGACTGCGGAAAGCTAGTCGATCTCGAGCACGCAGCACGTGCCCCGCGAGAACGGAGGCCCGAGGATATCGTCATTCATGAACCTCCATCTGAAGAGCAGTGTACCGAACTAGAGCAACTCTTCAGTTTGTCTGTTCAATTTGATCGCGAGGTCCTTGTCCACGCTTGGCAGTATTATGGAGAAATGCGTGCTACCACGGACTTTCTGGAGCGTTTATGGTATTCCAAGTATGAAAGCATAAGAACGAGTCGTGATCATGACAGTTCAGAGAGTGCCCCGACAGGAATAGAGAATTTACCGACCATAACGATGAATCAACTGGGATGGAATACACGAGTGAGCAATAAGCAAGGAACATTTAGACGATCCTGATCTAACGTAATCACCAGCATCAATGGCGTCCTGACCCCAGACCAGTGTTTTTCGGCGATTTTGAGCATCCCAATCCTGTTGTACGCATTTGTGTGCATCATTTCCAATTCTGTTGGTAATGAACTTTATTAAGGGTACTGTGCCATTCATGAGCGCGCATGTTGTCAACTGGTGGCCAAGCCGGTGGAAGGAACCTATCTGGCAGCCAAGCGTCACAGATGACATGGAGTCATTTCTCTGGGTCGTTGTTTTCATCTGCATGCACTATCGCGGAGCTGGAGGGGAACTTCGCCAAGAATTGGATTCGGAAGATACGAAACTTTACAAAGCACTACGTCAAATATTTAACGGGGATTTCAAACGGGTGGCCTACTGGCGACGGGAACTTATGAAGGACCGGAAGCTATTCGAAAAAGAGATCCTTGGCAATTTCTCTCCGTACTTTGATCCCCTCAAAGGTATGGTAGAGAAGTGGTATAAAATTCAAAACCGAATATACACGTGGAAGTCCAAGACAAAGGAAGGCGATCATATTCACGCTTATATCAAAGCAATTCTTGATGAAACAATTGAAGAAGTCAAGAGAAATCCTCCTGTTGAAGAGCAGCACGCACAAGAGCGACGCAAGAAGAAGCTCGAAGAATTGCAGGCGGCTGTGCGGGATCTGGTTCCGAATCAGGCGCGACAAACTAATAGAAAACTGGGGACGGACTTTGACGTGGATGAGGACTCGGAGCCACCTAGGAAGAAGCTTCGCTCATCGATGGTTTCTTGTYCGCAAGGAAACGAAAAAACCATCAACCCTAATGAAGACAAGCGTGCTAATTGACCGTATCATGCTATGATTTTAAATCTGCTGCTTTAATGTACATATTTTGCTTAATGCCGAATGATCCTTGACTGTGAAATATACGAGCCCCGATCGTTGGGAGCGTGTAAGAAATTCCGATTCCCGCGGTCTCAGAATCTTCTTCACGAGAAACAATAACATGGCGAAGCCTCGGAGCCGCTAACTCTACTCCTGTTAACCTCAGAGCAAAGCCACCGGGACTGGGATGAATTTCCGGATCAAATTGCCTCGCAAAACAGACACCAGCTTTCACGCAAGTAATCACATATTGATGATGGCGTTCATGCAGTGAGGCATCGGAGGGACGGAAAAAACGTGGTTGGACATCAGGAACTTGAATACAGACCCGGAATTATGTGCTCTGCATGCACATGCGGCCAACTGGGCTGCATTTTGCCCCAAACTCATACACGAGATTCTCACTTACTCTAAACCCCCAGATCGTTTCCCTGGTATTTGCCAGTCGTGAAGATTAGTCCGGGTTGTCACATCGACCTTACCACGTTTCTAGGATCGCTTCACCTATGCTGCCGCTTTGAGGGCGCCTTGGCATCAGTTGAATTGTGTAGTATCGAGTTTCAGACTGACCAATCCCAAGGAGACACCACTATCGTCGTAGCATTCTGATATTAGCAGGTCCCACATATCTCATAGTGGATACATATGGACCAAACAGATCGCCGACCGATCCTTCAGATCGGCAGTATCCCTCTCGGGAACTCCGATTATCATAGTCCTTCCGATCTCTTTGAAGTTACATCAAAACGAGATATCAACGCCTTGATGGCYCAGTATAGGTGTTGTTATTGAGTTCGTGACATGTATCGTACATAGACGGAAAACGTTTATAGCATTTCTACTGACCTGCTAGTTCGCTAACGCTTTCCCAGAATCTATAGAGGGGTCAATGCTTTTACGAACATGTTACTTTTGATGGCTTACTCGCAGCGCTTGAGCAGAGCAGCCGACGTCACGATTTCCTCGACAAGGGGATTGCCTGCTTCAGTCTTATTGAACAGCATTTCCTTTTTTCCGAACCGTTCATGCCACTTGTCCCACTTTGGCGTAATGTTCGTCGGGTCAGACTTGGTATTTGGGTCTAGTGTGATAGTGAAGTCGGTGAATGCCTGTACAAAGGCATTCAAAAATGCTTGATTCTTGTACGGTGGAGACGACGAAGAACTTTCAATTCGTCAAGAAGAACCTCTATGCCAATTTCGTAGACGTACGAAGGGAAGTAGTAGACGACATCGGACCCGTGATAACCGGGAGGGATCGCAAACTCTCCCTAAAGGCAAAGTCATTTAGCTCGGTAGATAACATTGTCTTGAGAGATGTAACAAACCTTGAATGATCTGTCCTTGAATCCATTCAACATAAGGTATGTAGGACAGACAAAAATGGCTGTGAACATGAACATCAGACGCTGCACATGGCGTTATAGTCTAACACACCTTCTCCCATGATAGCAGTCGCTTGTTCGAGAGGCGTACCAATTCCCGCATAGTGCGCGGTGGCAGCATCAATCTCCTTTTGACCAAAGAGAGGAAACAACTGTGCAACGTAATTCGCAACATCTACAGAAGCGCTCTGATTTACGAATGCGAAGCCTTCATCTGAATTAGTGAAGCTTAGCAGCATTTCCTACAACCGTCGACAGTGTCACTTAAGCAGSGTACATATTGCACAACTTACCCCATTGATCTTCCCTTTCCGAAGAGCCTCTGACGGCCGCTCCGTAATGTATGTACCATCGACGACCGGAACAAAGATGAAAGTTCCGTAGAAGGCATTCACGGCTATGTTAGAATTAATAGTACTGAGTAGTCCCGCATCCGTGCTTCGAAGGCACTCCAGGGAAATTGAGGGCGATAGGCATCTGTAATGAAGTGGAATCAGGGTTCGTTGTGTTTATTGATGGCGGTGAGGGTTACCCTGCCTGGGACACAATTTCGTTGTATACAGCCTGTACCAAGGATTTAGTTGCTTTGTATGGCAGGCCTTGAAAAACTCGCCTCGGGAACGGCGCCATCATAAGGATATTGCGAGGGCAGAAACGTGGAACTCGTCATCGCACCTCGGAACAGGGGCGGTTGTGTTTTCCCATTTTGAGCGATGACGTGTTGCATAACAGAGCCAGCGCCTGTAGAGCATGACACGCTTTGATCTCACTTTCGAGCAAATACAAATACCTGCAGAGGTTCCCCATATAGTTACCTTGTCGGGATCACCGCCAAATTTATGAATCTAGTTTAAGAGTTTGGCAATATTTTGGAAAGACAAAGGTAGAACGAACATGTTGTTGCACCCATTGCAGTGCAAAACTTTGATCCACTGGTACTCGATCAGGATATTAGTCCAAACTTAGACGGAACGTTACGTACATAAGCCGACATTCAAATCGCCTCCTTCTTTCACAGCTTTGCCAGGCAGGAACCCAAAAAGTCCCAAGCGGTACTGCGGGACGACAACAATGATATCTTTACCAGATTCGTCAATGAGATAATTTCCATCGAAGCCTGTGGCGTCCCCGAGCTCATATCCACCGCTTGCAAAGCCAAAGTTACGTGACGTCCATCAACATTAAAGACTAGGACAACGCACCCATGAATGTAAACGAGTACGGGTAACAACTTGGTCTGATTGATATGAGGTGTAAAGACGCTGTGAAGTGCATAAGAACTTGCATATAAACGAAACATAATTGACAGTACTTGAGGAACAGGCAATCYTCGGATGACTGAAGTTGGGAACTGGGGAGAGCGTTCCCATTTATCRCTTGAGAAGACCCATTTGTATAGGGATTTGTCGATGCCTGCCCCATTGACAGTGCATTGTAGCAGCTTGGTGGATTAGTGTTAGCAAGTTGGACACCTGACGTTGATGATGGAAGTTGCGGGGCACGCCAGCGCAAACTTCCTGTAACACATCGATTAGCAACATGCCATGATTAGGAGATCGAGAGATTGCGCACCTGTAGGCGGTGCCGCATAGCGTACCCCCAGAAATTCCGTGTTGCCAGTTGTGGTGTCAATTATGCCTTCATATTGAGCATAGCCAAGGTCGACAATTGGGCTTGCAGTGGAACTTGCCTCGAGCGCAAGACGTGGCTCTAACAATTGAGTGAAGACGGAAACAAGTAGGCCAGAGAACTGGAAGTATGCCAGGAGATATTGGCGCATTAGAACGAGTCATTGATCACAAGCCCGGCCTTTTATCGCCTTGGATGAGGACTGTGGGACYGCATGCCGTATAGCCTGTGCATCTAAAAGAAGTAAGCCTGCCAGCTGGCGCCAATATTGGTGGAGTACATCACCTGGCCGCGCGGTGTCGCGGCCAGTGCCGTCSTGACTTGTTTCATACTACTAAGTGTGTATCCTTTACGTTTGGGCATGCAGACGAGCCAGCTTTCTCCGCTATGAACAGAACTTTGACACCGAAGCGGCCCAAATATTGCCGATAGTAAGATCAACGTTGAACGTTGAACAGTCCCATCGGACCTTGTCAGCAGCACTGCCACGAAGTTGGCGTCCAGCGGTAACTCTGTGGCAGTGCGCRCCTCCAAAACCAGCTTCTCGTCGTATGCTCACTTCCATCCCAATGACCACGCGCAAGCAAACTAGTTGACGGGCTGGACGCTCGGAGTCCGTTGGATGAGGATCCCACTACCCACATTCGTGTGGTGCTGGCCCGTCCATGGAAATGCATATTTGCTCAATCAACTGACACTGATGGCCAGTCAGTCCATCAAGCAGAGTATTTAGTATCTTTTCAATTCGAGGGCAATCTTTAATGGAAATCAAAAGATATCGACACCTTGATGACTTGGAATAGGCGTTGTTCATAGCATGTATCAGAAACGAGGTATATAAACCGCAAACTCTTCTAGTTGTTCGACCTTTTACTGACCCCCTAATTCACTGTCGCTTTCCCAGAACCTAAGCGATGGGCCGCACTTGGCCTACAAGGAGCCGAAGGCAACGAAGGATTAAAATCTTACCATATCCGCCTAGAGTCGTATGTTTCCGTTTGACAGCGCCACTATAACTTGAAGGTATGGGCCGCCAAGTGCCAGCAGATCCGAGGCTAATTTAATCTTAGTTCCTTACTTAATAATAAATCAATCATGCGGTGGATAGGCCTGATGGGTCATGGGCATGGGCAGAGCGTTGACTTGGAGGGTTGGCGAGAAATGGCAGAGGTCGGGAGAGTGACGGCGGGCCGGAACTGGGATGGTCTAGCGAGCAAGAGCAGCAGGTGAGCAAAGGCAGTTCGTCTTCGTATACGGCCTCCGAGTCGGAATGTACTTTTATTCAACTCGGTTAAATCTTTGACAGTATGCGGCCATCCTAAGTTTAGAATATTTCGATTTGGAACATGTAGTGCACACTCGCCATCTAGCTTATGCCAGAATCTGGTACTAGTAGTATTCTGTCTTTCCACGTCATCCCAAAGTTGGCCAAGGTTTTCCCAGTCACTCGTCGACTCGAACAGAAAGCATATTGTATAGGAACGGCTGGCATCAGCATGTACAAAGGCAAGACGTAAGTGTATATTGCATAATGTCCTTTGTTAGAACATGTAACTCCRTCATTCGGCGTCACTGAACAGAACTCATTCAAATTGATACAGTCGTGGAGCCGCTCGCTCGTCCTCCGTGGTCAACGTTGGTATTCATCCATCGATCCCTATCCTCCGGAAATCTTGCGACGGACTGCAGGAATCAGCTCCATTAGCCTTCTTCACTTACTCGAAATATGAATCGTCATCTTGTCTAATGTTGGAGGGAGAAGACAATGAATGTTGAAGCGATCGACAAAAACACCGGTGGCAACGGCGCAAGCAACCATATTATGGGCTAAGCATAACATTGATCGGGCTTTGGGTCCTGGGGGAATCCAGAGTTGCTCAATGCCGTCGTGACCGCGACCTCTCAGCTTTTGTCTAACGTATGGATGATGGTAAGAGGCGAGCTAAGGTAGAATGTGCTACGACATCTGGGACAACCCGTCCCGCCGGTGCTAGGTCCTTAACGCTAACGAACGAATCAAGCTGCATACATACAAGGATAAGAAAGTTCAATACTAAAATACAACAATTCAATACTAGTATGCACAATTCACAAGTAAAAACCTGTCTGAGCCTAAATCCCCTGTGCCTCAACAAATCGTCACGAGGTGCGGCGCGCTTTCAGTGTAGCCTGCTTAAGATCATCCAGAGTTTCATGCTGGGAGACTGCGCCAATGTCAGCATCAACAAAGGTCCAGGGATCAATGACGTACGTGCTACGAGGATATGGCTTACTAACTTCCCCGCGATGTCGATTTGAGGGTGGGTAGTGATATCCTTGAATAGGCCTAAACACTCTTCTTTATATCTCCTTGCCGCAATCTCTTCGCTGTGTTTCTGGAGCACTTCACCCCTCTCCTTATCGTCCTCTTGCATTATGCGATTCTTTGCCGCTGCGATATAGAGGTCATTTTTCGTGAACACGACGATAAGGGGGACTATTGCCACTGTAAGTTGACGACAGGGATTGTATACTACTATTCCTTACTTTTATCTTTGCACCATCTCATTACAGCCTCGTCGCCTCTCTCGATGAGCCGGCTGCCAGCATACGGCACGGTGATCAGTAGCCTTTTTGGCATAGTCATTCAGTTCACGGTAGACTCCTTGTTATCAACTCACCATATAACGTCGATCTTTTCGGCGGCAGGTCTCTTTGACTCCGGACCCCTCTCCCTGATAAACTTTTCTAATATTTCGCATACCTTATCATTCCCCGGCTCGTAACCTCGCGAATCGTGTAGAATGAGGCGTGCGTCAGCCTTTGATGTGAATTCCTGCTCGATATCAGCCATGCCCGCGTCTAGATGATTGACCTCCTAGGGATGGATGAGAATGATGGGCAATGATGTTGAAAGGAAGCACACCGCAAGTTCTTGCTTGAGAATGCCATTGATGAGCGACGATTTCCCGGCTCCCGACTGTCATGGTATCCATGAACTCGTTTCACACGCACAGCGTTAGCCACGCTTACCCTACCGACGATAAGAACCCGGCAAGGCCTGAAATTAGTGAAATTTAGTCATTATCATGGAAATTGACTTGACATGGTTGCCTTTGATTGCCCATTTTGCGGACGTTAGCAGATGGATATGGTGTTTGGGTGGAGGTTAATCGATGGAAATGTGCACAGACGATAACAAGATAGGCGCGGAACGACGGCGATAAGGGTAGTCTAAGAAAGGGAACCTTGAGAACCAACTTCCATGTTAAAACTTTGGAAAAGCGCCGGTGGGCGTCACGAGTCACAACTCCGTTGATGAGAGCATTGTATAAGTGGTCGGTGGTGATAACGCCAAGTCAAGTGGCTATGACGTGGAGGGGTTGTAATTATCGATAATGCAAAGTCCACCTGGCGAATCACTTAACATTTTGTCATCTGACTGAGTTAATACTTACCGACAAAGAAATGATTAATGATTGACGATTACTAGATTAGATTTCCATCAAACGAAATCATCAAGTAATGCTTAGTGTCGCGGGCGCATCTATGTTGCGCTAAATTGGACAATATACGTATTCTCTCCCAAATTTCGTGTGATCAGGCTGGACCATCGGTGATCCTGAGGGATCACGATGATCCCTCGTGAATTATTCCCACAACCTTTAGGTGGAGGGTTTTAGGGAGGACGTCCCGCCATTCAAAATCATGAAGCATGTGATCRGTCTCACGGACTCGTGATCATCTGAGCCCTACCGTCGCTGCTCCCATCGCGCCTCCTAGCAGTTGATCTCCTCCCCCTGACGGCTTACGTTGACATCCATATTCTCTTAGACATCCAGCTCAGTGCATGTTACGATCCTCATCTTTTCCATGATTACGGGGGTACGATTTTCAATCACTCGGCCACTAAACTTTTGCAGCGCAACATCACGGACACAGATGGCTCCCTGATTCCACCCTGGGATGAGTATGATAAATTACGGACCGGCACCATCGTCTTGATGAAAGTAACTTTCCATACATCTACGCTGCCGGTCAGGCCCAGGGCATCGCGAAGCTCT
>JNHV02000494.1:0-15525 GCA_001691785.3 Amanita brunnescens Koide BX004
AGGGGTTCCTTTTATAGCCGACCACCTCTTCACCTGTGGCCTAATATCCAATGTGATAATCGCATCCGATCACCTACTTCTAACAGACGTTCAGGCGACGTTTCGCTTGAAGGGCCAAACGGTTTCCATCTCTACCCTACCGTTTTTATCCAGACTGAGCTGGGCTATTGATCTGGTGGGTAGTCCTCGAGGAATCGGGTGGACGCATGAACCATCGAAGGCGCTACCGCCACCACGATGTGCTTACGAACGAAATGATAATCTCACGAAATTTACGATTGACCAAGTCGCGCGCCTCTCATTCTACATTTTTCTCTTCCTCCTTGTCAGCACTTACGACGAATGGGATATGCCTAGGCGGTTATATCCTCTGCTTTTGCGGCCCGTCAGCGCGCTCGTCTGGGCAATCCCAGTTATTGTATTCCTCGATGATTCCATCGTCTTCTCAGTTTGATTCTCGTGCACGCGCGACGTCTGAAGCCGGGAGATTGGATTCCTCTGTTTGGATCATGGAGCGAAGCTTATACTATCCAAAGGTTCTGGGGGTGGGTTCACGAAGCCGGTCTTTGCAACCCGAAGCTAACCGCTTTCTTTCTGCCCTGGAAGACGAGTCTGGCACCAAATGTTGCGGAGGGTGAGAGTTACTCCACTCTCTCAAACTTTCAAACTTAAACCGCAGTACAGTTCACCGCAAGTCACAGTGCCTTCATATCGCAGCATATATTGCGACTTGACAAAGGAACGCGAGCATTCTTCTACGTGCACATTCTCATTGCCTTCCTTACCTCAACTCTAATTCACGCCACCGTCGATTGGATATTCATTGGCAACTGGCGTGGTGCCTTTTATTTCTTCCTTTTACAGGCGACCGCCGTATTCATAGAGGATATCTTTGGTAGTATTTGGGTTTTCCCCAGTCCTACCCTTAGACCCTTACTTGGATACCTTTGGGTTATAGGCTGGTTTACCTTCTCCGTTCCTTTGTGGCATATATCATTTGTAGGTAGGTAGAAAGAAAGGCAGCAGGATCTATGCGAAAGGAGCAGAAAAAATAAGTGCCCTCTGCAAGGCTCGAACTTGCGACCTCAGGATTTCAGGGTCAAAAGACCCTTCATATATGACATATGAGACCTGCGCTCTAACCAACTGAGCCAAGAGGGCAATTRATGATCAACCTCACGTTGACGTTGTCACTATAGTATAATCAAGGTGTACCTGAAGCTATATTCGTATTGAACCTTACCGAGTTGTCCGACGTCAATCGCGGAGACAGAAATCCAGGTGACCTGTATATTGCGCCCAGTTTTGGGGTCACTAGGTCATGGGAAGAGAATTCTGGCCCGCCCTAGCTCCCAACGCTACTAATAACTTGTTCAGATATTTCCCAACTTACCCAATCTTTAGTAACGTCGAACATTTACCAATACATAGGTTTGCGTTTGCATATTCATACTCGAAGTAGAAAACACGGTGTCTTCAGATCCATTGCGAATTCAGCTCTATCTGCGCATTCTCACGAATGTCGAAAGTAAATATGTGTTAGAGTGGTTTTGCAGCGTCGGTCAACAAATGATCAAATGAAAGCTTGTATGGATTACGAAAACTAACCCTAATATGAGATTTCGGACCTGGGACCACGATTGGATGGTCTAGTCTCACGTACCATACCGTAAATGAAGGTCAGGTTTGACTTGATTGACGGATAGATCTACGTCTTGGAAACTTCTTTTCATAAGTAGTGGCTCGAGGTCACACTCGGAGTCGGACGAGCTGCCGTGGCTACCACGTTGATTACATCAATTCTATTTTTATTCGCCTGTTCAGATTTCAAACTWGGCGATGCGATTTCAACGTGAACGCGAACTCAGCTGAACTCAGCCAGCGTCGTATTTAACTTGAATCCTGACCAAATCTGATGGTGGTTTCGACCATGACCATATCTTCTTCGGTTTTYTACTCACCGTCTTGGTCCGCCATCTCACGCCCATAGCGTATTTTCTTTCGGCTGGCTCTGGGAAACACTCCCCATTCGCGTACACGTATGCCATCTTTCGTCGGGATTGGCAGACGTTACGTACTAGCTATCTCCGGCGTGGTCACATCGGTCACGTTGCCCGGCTCATAGCCTAACACAGCATCGCGATATAATTATAAACGGCGGCGGGCGCGGAACAAACGGCATGCCGGTTTTTGAAAATGAGCAGAGCTCCAGCCTCCAGAGGAGCTCCCCCATCAAGGTCAACACTTGGTTCCGACCATGGACATCTTCTTGCATATCGCCTTCGCAATAGCTCGAATTTCCTACTTCTCTGCTTTGGTCGCCCCGCCATCGCCTTATAGGCCACTCTTCATCGTGCCCATAGTGCTGACCGTTCTGTATTTTTTTCGGACAGTGTCAGAATACCATAATCCTTTCCAGTATTCGTATGCAAGTTTTGCCCTGCAAGATCTCTTCCTGGCATCCAGTCACATCTTAATCACCGACGTCCAGCGCGAGCTGTTCATCAAAGGCCAAAAAGTGCCTGCACATCAACTTGCATTTGTAGAGCGCGTCAAATGGGCGGTCAAGCTCTGGATCTGCACGCGGTGTATTGGATGGACTCATGAACCAACACATGCACTACCACCTCCGCCCCCACCTTCCGTCACACGCACGGCATATTTGAATCAAGAAATTCGTGCGTTGATGGTGGATCTTGTGTTTTACGATGCTTGCGTTACGTATGCAAAACACAGTCCTTGCTTTATTATCGATGGATACTCAATAGCTGACAATGGGATTTACTGGCGCACCCTGAACGTGTTGCTGGTGGGGTCGGGTGCATTCATATCGATCCGTATTCCCCACCGCGTCTATTGCATCTTGTGCGTCTACTTTGGGTTCTYAAAGCCTCAAGATTGCGTTCCCTTATTTGGTAACCTTCGCGACGCATATACCTTGCGTAACTTTTGGGGGTGAGTAAATCCCATTGATATATACATTCTTATTCATGAACCTYCCAGTCGCGTGTGGCATCAAATGATGCGCTGGGTAAGTAAATTTAGTGTATTGTATATGGTGTACTGAATTCCGTTTCTAGCTGGGTGTGTCTCATGGACGATTCCTTGCATATAAAGTTCTCCGCCTCAAACGACGTTCAAAAGCCGCATTTATGGTGCAGCTATATACCACATTTGCGGTATCCGGCCTGATTCACGTGGCTGGTGAATATTCAATGCTCGGATACTGGACACACAGGCATGCATTACGATTTTTCCTTTTGCAACCTGTTGCAATCACACTTGAAACCATGGTGAGCGGGCAGACCAGCAAGTCTTCCGTCCGCTGGCCATTGCGTCTCATAGGCTATCTATGGGTTACCATGTGGTTCGTCTATCTCACTCCTGGATGGATAGATCCGCTCCTTCGGGGAGGGCTCGCACAGACGATTCCGTCTTTAGGCATATTCGATACCTTGTTGAGAATGTGGGGTTGAAGCCCAAGAGTGTCCTGCCGTCGAACTGGAGCCAATATGTATCTTCTCAAGATCGATCGATCCAGACATACGGTGCTGGCTAATCTGCATTAAATCGTACTTATTAATACAGTTGTCATAATACTCTCGAAATCAAATGTATCATCTCGTAAGATGACTGGGCGAATCTCAGTTTTGTTCGTACAGTCAGGCAGGTTTCAACGTACAAAGTGTGTCCCTTAGTTTGGTTGGTAGCGATAGTCAATCAGTGTGTACTGCGAAGAATATTCACGAATGAACCCACTCCAGAATACGGTCTAGAATGCCAAAGTTCGAGGTTGCATCTGCCAATCCGGAGCGGTACAATGGATCCATCCAGTCCGGAACTGTATACGTAAACCACATAATAACCCAAACGTAACCAAGGTAGTGCCATGGCCCTTGGATGGAGAGTAATTTGGCGATGTCAATGACTGTGGTTTCGATAGTGATACCAATAGCTTGCAACAAGAAGAAACGAAGAGCACCGCCCTGCAACCAGCTCCCGAGCAGGGAATAATCACCGGCAACGTGTATCATGGCCGATATTGCAAATGCGACATAAATTTGTACATAGAAAGACACCTTTGTGCCTTTCTTTAGACGAAGAACATCGTACGCGAGATAACGACCATGGGAAGCGCATTGCTGAAATGAAATGTCAGCTACACGCTCAGAAGTTAATAGACCACGTACCCGTCGCAGAAGCTGATGCCACACGCGCCTGTGCTACATTAACTCGCGAAAGTATATCTGAACAAAAGTGTACTTACCCCCAAAACTTTTGCAGGGTATACGCATCACGACGAGACCCAAACATGGGCACCCAGTCTTGGGGTTCCACGTAACCCAATAGGACCCCCAAGATGCCCACGAAGCGATGGGACATATTCATGGACACAATGGCGCTGTTTCCGTACGCAAGCACATTCACCATCCGCCAAAAGAGACCATCCGCCGCCATTGAACGACCATTACTCAGGAAGTAACCACTTCTATTCGAGTACGTAGTCAACACTTCGAAAAGGACGAGATCTTGTGCCAGTCGACCAAGTTCTTGGGAAATGAACCTCTGACGCGTCAGAGAGGACGGGCGTGGAGGCAACGCGTAGGTTGGTTCATGGGACCATCCAACGCAGCGGTGGTTGATAAACAATGATGCACCCCATTTGATGCGTTTGAACAAGGAAAGGCGGAATGCAGGCTCTTTTTGTCCTTTGAAGAATAATTCGCGTTGAACGTCCGTCAGGAGGATGTAGTCGGAAGCTATAAAAAGCTGCGAAAAAAAGAGGCAGGCGAAGGAGTACTCCGGTGCAAAATGGTACTGTAATTTCGAGYGGAAGAAATATGCCAAGCCCAGGAAGATTGGGACGAGAAAAAGGCACCTAAATGGGGAAGGTTTTACAATCAGAGCTGCAAGGCAAGACAGCAGTGTGGATGCAACGGAGAGCTGGAGGGCGGTCACCATGTCAGTGGATTGAACAAGGATTGGAGTCGCCTACGCACTTGGCTTTCACCTGCTTTTCAGGGAGGCTTGTGCGTAATGACCGAGATGTGATCCGATATGTATGTAAGGGCTATGCAACTTAGTCTTAAGCGAGCGCGCTCATGGAAGCCAGGGATTGCACCCGACTGCACGACACCGCAATGAGAACTACAGCCCAGTCAAAATCCAAACTGCTCACTTTTCACACTGCAACTTTTCCTCGCATCCGAGTTCTTCAAAGGGACATGCATTCATGCGTGGCACACTGGTAGACACCGATGTGGATATGCCGCTGACGGCGCTGAGCATGCAGAGTGACAGATGCACGATGCACAATTTTGATAACGCAATGGACAGTCTTCCCCTCGTAGTCCACCCAAGGTTGAATCAAGTTAGCCATTCAGCGCTTCATAGCTGCGGCGCCGTCACTCATACTTCAGACGGTGTTTCACAGTTTGCCGAGGCTGGGCCCGCGCATGCACAAGATTTCGAAATCAACACCGTGACTCGCGTCGGCGGCGCTCGCAACATTTTGAGGCCTCGCGGTCTCATAAACCAATCAATCCCTTACCGCGCTTGGGCATCAGGAACAGCAAATTGCACCAATAAACAGTTAGTGTTGCTCTACGCAGTGTGTCAATTCACGAATAAACCGACTCCAAGACACGATCTAAAATGCCAAAGTTTGAAGACGCCTCCCCCAATCCCGCCCGAAGCAATGGATCAGTCCAGTCCGGAACTGTATACGTAAACCACAGAATGACCCAAACATATCCAATGCAGCGCCATGGCCCACGGATGGAGAGCCGTTTGGCGGTGTCAATAAGCATCATTTCGACAGTGATAGCAACAGCCTGCAACAAGAAAAAACGTAGAGAACGGCTGCGCGACCAGCTCCCCAAAAGGGAGTAATCACCGGCAACATGTATTATGGCCGTGACTGCAAACCCTACGTAAATTTGTGCCAGGAAAGCTGCTTTTGTGTTCCTTTTAAGACGAAGGACGTTGTATGCGAGGAAGCGACCATGAGAGGCACTTTGCTGAAATGACACGTTAGATATACTCTCGAATAAGTGTTATGAGACCACGTACTCGTCGTAGTATTTGGTGCCACACGCGCCTACGCTATGTTAACTGGTAGAAGTATAAATGAACAAAGCTGTGCTCACCCCCAAAAATTGTGAAGGGTATACGCATCATACAGAGATCCGAAAAGAGGTACCCACTCTTGAGGCTTCAAGCAACCAGACAAGACCCCCAAGATGCCAAATGCACGATGGCCCATGCTTCCATACACAATGGCACTGAATCCGTACACAAGCACGTTCACCATCCGCCAAAATAGACCGTCGGCCGCTAATGAGCGACCATTCATTGCGAAATAGCCACTTCTGTGTGCGTATGTGGTCAACACTTCAGACAGGATGATGTCGCGTGCTAGCCGACCAAGTTCTTGGAAGATGAACCTCTGACGCGTTACTGAAGGCAGAGGGCGTGGGGGTAAAGCATAGGTTGGTTCATGGGACCACCCGACACAGCGATAGTTGATAAGCAACGATAGCGCCCATTTGACGCGTTCGAACAGGGAAAGGCGGAATGCTGGCTCTTTTTGTCCTTGGACGAACAARTCGCGTTGAACGTCCGTTAGGAGGATGTAATCGGAAGCTAGAAAGAGTTGCGAAAGAACAAGGCAGGCGCATGCGTACTCTTGATGATAATGGAACTGTAACGCGGATCGGAAAAAATATGCTACGCCCAGGACGATTGGCGCCATAAAGACGCGTCTATATGGGGACGGTTTTACAACCAGGGCTGCAAGGCAGAAAAGCAGTGTAGACGCAACGGAGAGTTGGAGGGCGCCCCCCATGTTGATGGATTGAATGAGCGCGGTCTGTCGCACAGAGGCTTTATGCGGCGGAATTGAGTGAGGGCGCCGTGGGAGCCAGGGCTGGGCTGAATTATTGCATCCCGGTATTTTCCTCGCATCTTTCAAAGAGCCCACGGGAGTACGTAGGTTCGCAAGGAGATTTGTGATGGTGCTTTGTTCTCGGAAGGCATAGTAGGGTTACTTGGTAGGAGAGTAGGAGTCTGACGTGAAAGTYGCGGTGCACGCGTTTCACGTGCCCAACTGCTTGCGACTCTTGACCTAGTCGACAACGATCTAGTTTTGAATCTCTCAATGGCTTATACGCAAACGATTTAAAAGAACCCAAATTCGTGCTATTGAGTGGTCACTATCCATCAGAGCCAATCACGACTCCAGACCAAAGCGAGCCATCCTGGCCAACATCGAGCATCAGGAAGCTTCCATCATTCTGGTATCTGCTGCTCGTCTACCTCYGCCTTTGTCCAAATCCCAATCACGTTGTATAATAATAACTATCGCGCGTATGTAATGTCTACTCCGGTCGCAGTTTGATTTCAAGGAGTGATTGCAATCAATTACCGATTATTGAGTCGGATGGCAGCGGGGATCTGCTGAGATGCTCGCCTTTCCGAATGGGGACTCGGAGGAGTGCGGAGTTTGAGGATGCTGCGCATGATGTCCGAAGATGCGGGTGACTGGTGACCGCTACCTGTTACCTCCCGCACTCATCTCTCAAACCCAGCACACCATCTATTGCTTCGCAATCCGCTCTTTTCCGTAAACGAGTCGCCAACCTCGCAGTCATCAGTCTACTACTAGTCGAAGGTATCGGAGATCATCGATCATCAGTTGCCTCGCTGTTCTGTGTCATTTTACGGCCACAACACAAACAATAGTCATGTCAAAGTCCTATGGTACTCATGAAACACGTATGTTGAAATGCGATGTTGACAAACTTTGGCTTGCATTGTAGACACTGTTGATATGCTTAAGGAACGATATAAATGCAATCACTTTCGTATTCTCATCATAGGGAGGGCTAATGCAGGGAAGACCACCATCCTCGAGAAAGTCTGTGGTGTTGAAGATGGGACAGAGCCCATCATATATGATGAAAATGGAGTCAAACTCAAAGGCAAGCTTGATTAAGTTCATACACATATCAAGCATTTAACCATAGAAAATAAGAATCTTCTTCAATGCATTTGATCCCAACAMTTGAGGTGGGCAAACTATTGAACATAAGTGGTATTGCTATACAGTATATCCCCAGCGAGGGATACATAATATAGAGCACCAGATCACATATCCTGGAAGTAATTTTATCTTCCATGACTCACAGGGATTTGAAGCTGGGGACAACAAGGAGCTTCTAGATGTTTGGAAATTCATTGAGAAGAGGTCTGCTGCAGTTGCAGTGGGAGATCAGTTGCATGCAATTTGGTATCATTGACRTTTTATCACATGGTCAATTGATTAAGTATTTTGTAGGTACTGTGTACCCATGGATGGTTCACGTCCCATTCTATCTTCAGAACTCAAGTTCTTCAATGAAGGGACAGGAAAAGGTAAGCTTAGATCAACCATCTGTTTATATAGTATTGGGTTATTGCATCTTGACTTTTTTTGTATTTATCCCAAAAACTGAAGATGAACATCATGCTTCATGATTTCACACCAAGTAATAGTACTATGCTGACTTGCAATRATTTTTCACAGTTCCTTTGGTTATGGCATTCACCAAGTTTGATAGTCTGGTAGTTCAAGAATATAGCAAGCTGGATGATGTTCAGGATGATGAGGGAAGGTGGGCCCAAGCTGAAGAAAATGCTGAGAAGACTTTTCAGGAAGTATACCTTTCTAAAGTCTTGAATACCAAATTCCCTCCAAAGGCATATGCATGCTTGCAAGGTGAGAATCATGAAAGCCACTTGATTCATGTAAGATGGATTAAGCCTCTTGTCAACAGATATGGATATGCCAGAGATGCACTGTTCTGAATTAACAGAGAAAACTGCTGATTCAATTGATAATTCTAGTCTTTATGAGCTATTTGTCTCAACACAAATGAACAATCTTGATCTTTGTGTCAAGTCAGCACTTCAGTGAGAATTACATTTCAAATGCAAGTTTCAAGCTTTGACAGTTTTAAGACAAATGTTGCATTCAGACAATGCTTCATTGGATGATATTTTTTATCCTGTTCTCAATTGCTTTCCACACTTTTGGGTAAGCTTATAAACCCTATGAGAAGGATAAAAGCTGATCGAATAAAAGTTCATAAAGAAGGTATGTTACTTTTCATAATAAGCACATGGTAAAAAAATCATGCAATAGAATGTAAGCAGATACATATTTTATATGGAATTTCTTTGTTGACTATTATGACAAACAGGATGTATGTGACCATTTTGTCCTCAACATAGTGGAAAGTAGTGCAACTCTTGCTAAAACAGTATTTGTTAATGAGTGTGGGTGATGCTGTAATTTGCACCTTGAACCAAATCTGATGCTATAGATTCCAGTGGGTAAGTGATGCTTTTTGGGAATTTGATGAACTCCAACCATATGATCTAAAGGAAGTAAGTGGAACTGTACCTTCTCTTCTTGACAGTTTCACCTTATGATGAACAGAGAGTAAGTTACAATGGATATCTCTGTTACAAGGCATCTTTGTTACATGACCACAGGAAGTGAGCAGTGCTGCACTTCCTATGAGTATCCCAAATATCTCAATTTTCACCAATAGGAAGTGAGCTATATTACACTTTGGGTCAACACATTACATCTCATGGCACAGGATGTCAGTGACACTACACATTTTTTTCTGCATGGATCTCATCACATTCTATGATTAACAGTATGTGGGTGGCACTGCATGACAACTTGAATGCAGCAAATTTACCCAATGATTGACAGCATGTAAGTGATAAAGCAATATCTTCTGATATATAGTGTCATCTATTGCAAAATAGTCTGTGAGTGAAGCATTTATCTGAGTCTCACATGTTATTCCATGTGCATCAGAAAGTGAATGCCACAATCATTTTATCTGCCAAGTAGACATCTCATGTCATCCATCATCCATCACCAACAGTGGGTAGGTGGTACTGCACATTTATCAACCACTTGGTATCACATCCAATGGCCAACAGTTTGTAAGTGATCCTACTCATTTGGTTGACTCTGACCAAATCTCAACAAATGTACACAGGAAGTGGGTGACTATTTTTTTGCCTTTGCAATCTCATCAGATATCATCCCTGGTGGCAGGAGGTAAGTGAATACTGCAAGTCAGCCCTACCAAACCTCATCCATGACCAACAGAGAGTGAGTAGTGCCATTACATTTATTCTATTAGTATTCATCAATTCCATCTCATCTCATTTCATGTCTAAAAGAAAGTGAGTAAAACTCTACATTTATCTGACAAGTAGTCTCACCATATCCTTCCACACAAACAGCAAGTGAGTGATGCTGTGCTTTTTCTCTGCCTGGAAATTTGATTTTATCTTACCTGCTGACCAACAGTATGTGTGTGATACTGAACATTTTATAACTCTTTATCACACCTTATCCAAGACTCAACAGAAAGTGACTTCATGCTTCCCTGCCTTGTGAAGTAGTCTCACCAAATTTCATCCTGTGACCAACAGACAGTGAGCAGACTTTTCCCCCATTCATAAGGCATCTTGATGACATGACTACAGGAAGTGAGTAAGGATCTACTTTTTCCTGATAAATGGTTTTTTTTTGACATATGTCATGTCATATTGAAAAGAATGTGAGTGCCATTTCACTTCCCAGTCACTCTCATCACATTCCATCTCAGTATGTGAGCAGCTTGCTTTTCCACCAGGCTGTCCMTACCTCATTTGGAATTCCATGATCAATAGCTTGTGAGTTACAGCATTTTTATCCATGAAGCAACCTCAATCAGAAATAGGCAGTAAGTGATATTGCATAACTGCTAGGTTGTATATGTATAGCCTCAACACATCTCATCTCATGACCAATAGAAAGTGAATAAATCATTCATGTATCTTCCAGGCAGGCTTAATTCTYATCTGATTCCAAATAGGATGTGAGTCTTATACAGAACTTTTTGCTTACAAGGTGGTCTGAGTCTCATTGTCACATTACTTACTAGTATGTGAGTACTTATAATACACTACCTTGTTCCACAGGCAGTCTCATAAATCTCATCTCACAACTAACAGGATGTGAGTTGTACTTCCATTTGTTACATGGTYATATCTTATACTATGCTACAAACAACAGCTTGTAAGTACTGCTCTTTTATCTGTTGAGAGTMATCATATCTCACCCATAATCAACAGGTTGTGAGTGACATGTCATGACATGATATCTAGTAGTTGTATCCCAGCTAAATTCACCAACCATCAGCTTGTGAGTTAATATTGAAAATGTGTATATTAGCCAGTCTTGTCATTTCATGTCATGGTTGAAAGGCAGTGAGTAATGCTTTTCCTCTAATTGACCTCATYTGATCTCATGGCTGATAGGGAGTGAGTGACATTTGTACCTTTCTAACCAGACAGTGATTGTGGGATCTTGTATTCCTTGGCCAACAGGAAGTAGGCCGTTTCATTTTGTGTACCAAGAAGTCTCATTTCATTTCATGACCACCAGAGTGTGAGTAAAATTGCAATATGTTTACTATCTAGTTCATTTCATAAATAACAGGAAGTGAGTGAGAGTATACTKACTGAGAAGTCTCATCATGTCTCCAATAACCCTTACTAGGCAGTGAGTCACATTTCGCTTTTTTTACCTGTCAGTCAGTCTCACCACATCATGTCATGTCATGATTAACAGTATGTATGTGACATAAATAACACATCTTCTATGTAGCTGATCATATAACACAATCTACAGACAGTAAGTGGTATTACACCTTTGGGCTAATTGTTCTCATGGTTTCTGACCAATAGCTTGTGAGAGATATCATGCTTTTCTCACTCAGGCTACATCACAATCAATTGTGTGTTTGATAGGATGTGAGTACGCTGTACTTTTATGTGCCAAACATTCACAWCCATGGACAATAGTCAGTGAGTACTAGTGACACTAATATCTTATTAACTCTGCAGTCTCATCATGTTGAACTACAGGGAGTAAGTGCCAATGATTGCACCTTTCTCATCACTTGCCATCTATGATTGACAGGATGTAAGTTTAGAATGATTCCACCTGCCATGGAGCTCATCATGCTATGAACAGTGGGTAAGCAATAAAGCACTTCTCAAAGCAGTCTATCCATGTTTCTTCCATCAGCGTGTGAGTGACATGTCATTTTCTTTGACAGGCAGTCTTATTATATTCCATCTTATTGCCAACAGTATGTGAGTGATCACTTATCTACTAAGTACCCTCATCACATCTAATCCCATAACAAACAATAGGATGTGAGTAACAGGATATCACTCTATCTGGCAGTTAGCCTCATTATTTTGCCATAATGGGCAGTATGTCAGTGGGACTTTTCTACAAAGATGTAATCACATGTCTCATTATTCTCATCCAATGACCAATAGGCTGTGAGTGATAATTTATTTTATCTGCCAGGATATTCATTTCCCACCTCATGAACTTCAGTATGTGAGTGATGCCAGTGGTGCTTTTCCATTAGTTGATCTCACCCTATGGCTGTCAGGATGTAAGTTGCACTATATATGTCTGATACAAGTCTTATGTCATGCTATCAATAGTTTGTGAGTTTTATGACACTCTTGTCTGGCAAGGTGCTAGGATGTCTCTTCACATTTCATCCCATGATATCAATAGTTTGTGAGTTTTATGACACTCTTGTCTGGCAAGGTGCTAGGATGTCTCTTCACATTTCATCCCATGACTTGGATCAACAGGATGTGAGGTTTCTTCTTCCTTATTCCTGGACTGCAATATCTTCATCTGAATTTTTCAGAAAGTGAGCAGGACATCCCACTTTCTTCTTCATTTTTCTCTGATGATGATCATTATCACCATGCATAGATTGTACATCACAATTCATTATTGCCTGTTTACAGCTGACTTCATAGCTTTTTTAGGTGAGCAGCTATTGGCTAATGCAAAAATCTTCAATAGAAGTCCTAATTTGCATGTCAGACTGTAGGTTTGTTGCTGAACTGTGCTTAGGATTGCACACTGCTTCACTATTAGCAAGAAATACTCTCTTTGTTTGGAGGGGAAATAGAGGATGAGGGGGATTGGGAAGATGAGGATGAGGAGGAAGATGATGATGATGAAGAGGATGAAGAGGATTGGGAGGAGGAGGAGGAGGAGGAGGGAGGAAAAGAGGATGAGGATGAGGATGGGAGAGTGACTGCACTTTGGACAACTGTGAGAACTTACCATTTTTCTGGATATCTAGTTGACTTTAGTTTAATCAGCCTAAAAACTGTCAAATCTTAGCCAGTAATGTATCCCACCTGATAGACTCTCTTATGGACTGACATTTTCAAGCTGTCATCTTCATTGTCAAGCAAACATTTTGGATGAAGGGCAAACCCATTGAAGAGTCATTAATAGATGCTTTGGAACAGTTCAAGAAACAAGGCCATGTTGAGAAATTGAAGAATTGCATTAGTCCTGCATCACTGCCTTCTAATCCTGATGACTTGTTGATCTTTCTGTATGAATGGATCATCCATCTCTGAGGTAGGTGCTTCAATTTACAATACCTATATCATGCATGATAGGCTCAGTACTATCATAGGATAAACCCCACCCATCGGTGTCCGACTACCAGTCTTCTCAATGATATTACTTTGTCATGGCACCTTTCCTCTATGCCTTTTACATGACTATGACTTCCTCTTTGTGTTCACATAGACTGSAGTTCTTAACAGGCTCTCCCTGTAAATTAATTCTGTTTTACATATACCTGTGTCAGTTATGGAATTTCTTTGAAAGTACATCATTGTTCAATTACAACAACAATATTATCTAAGTCAGGCTTCTAGCTGATGTCATCATGTCCATGTTGATGGAACATATAGTAATGCATTGCAAAAGGTCATATTAATATTCTATAGCTTTTGTCAGRAGGAGAAGTTGATATCCACAATGATAAATAGATTTAACACTGCAGTTGTGATGCCTCTGTTCTATGTATTACTTAATATATTTATCTCTTATATTGAATGATAGCAGTATGAATATGGATAGACAAATCTATATGACATAGATACTAGCTTGTGCCATCACCCTCAATGATGGTTGCTGATCCTGAATAGATAAAAAAGGACAACCCCCCAACTGAGTGCATTACTTTGTGTCAAARTTATGCTGTGACTTCTAGAACAGCATTATATATAATACTTATGACTCACACTGCAGCTATGCATGATGTTATGTTCATTGAGCATACTGTACATGACATCATAAGGCTGGTACATATGAGTAATAAGACTAATTATGATTGGTTATGGGTTTGTTGCTACTTTATTATTCATCCTCTCCCAGTATTACAGAAATAGAATACAAGGACTACTATATGTATGTAGATAGATTCTCACACTCTGCACTTTGGTCCATGTGCAGTATCTGATGTAATTATAGAAACAGGCCCTCATGGCCCTGTATGAATCACTGAAGTTAGTCTCTCTCTAATAGTCAAGCCCCAGCTACTGAGGCTTCCTACAGTACTTGGTAAAGATTTCTCCACTCACTGAACTACTATGCACCCTATGCAACTGCCTTCCTGACACTTTATTATCACAGATGCACACTTCAACTAAGGTTTCTTTGCCTCCAAATCCTTGAGCAGTGGTCACTTTCTTCTACCCTCCCAGCACTGCCTTCAGCCTTGCCACTGCCATTGTGCAACATCATGAGTCATTAGAATATAAATAAATTAGATGTTGGTCTGGGATGAAATAACCATAAGCACTGAAGATAATCTTATCTAGGTGATGGTCACATGAATTTGGAGTTAGTCTTTGAAAGAAAAATGAAATTTTGCCATCCCCAGTGCCTTGGCCCATCTCCATGACTGATAGCTCTTTTGTCAAGCTAGCATCTTAAACAGGCAAAYAATTACATGCACTGCATTGCAAATTAGTATGTGTGGTGCAAGTCATGATGCTCCACTGATTATGGAGTGTGGTTCATATCAAACATCTGAAGTTTGAGAGCAGCTTTCTCATTGTGGGACTTGTCAGGTGTAGGCTGCCAAGCAGCACATGCAAAGCYGTGTTGGTAACATGTGACCCTCAGTACAAACATCATTCAGAACTGATTGATGTGGTCAGGAACTATGGCAAGTTCAAATTGGGAATGCCAAATCCTGTCTATAGATAATGTTCCGAGGTCAAGTCCAGTCTGGTTCTTTTCCCAAAAATTGAGTAACTGTAACTGCAACTGGCCACATTAAGTTTCTAGACAACCCCTGACTGAACTAGACCAAAATTTGTCCAGTTCAGTCATTTTATTGGTAGTATCAATCAGTAACTGATTGCAACTATTTAATACCTACTATGTCAGAATCCTCTGTAAAATTCCCCCTCCTAAACAAAAANATTTACCAAAAACAGATAAGATATGATGGGGGAGCTTGTCTCCCCCTTTTGAAGTTATTAGCAAATTACCAACCTCATCTCTAGTTTTCAAGTCATACAAGTCAACTTTCCATGCATGGACTCTTTTAGGCTATG